>OX451387.1:4851766-4891500 GCA_949629135.1 Eremobia ochroleuca
CACAATTTGCACACAAGTTAGGTATTTTTTTTTCTGTATACTATCCTATCTATTACAACTAAAATACAGATCAAAATAGCATGCAAGGGTTACTTCCCTGTGGCGTGTACTCGAGCATGCTCGCTCATATTTTCACTCAAAACTTTAAAGAAAATGCTCAAGCGCTCAAGCATGTGGCTGCTGTCGTTATTCAACTCGGCATACGTTCTTCGGACCTTTATTTTGATCTTTCTTATCGTACCATTGGGGGTTTCATTCCCGTCATATTAAGAACGTTCACAGTCTCGATCTCTCTCAGCCTCAATATGTCAAAAAAACCTCTAATTTCCCTACATTTTGTCGCTTGTTATTTACGGGAATTGGTTTTCTGATCTTCCACACAGAACTACTGGCAACGAGCTGGAACTGGGCGTGATCCGGCCGCACTCGAGCAGCCTGGTGGTGCGGCGCGCGGACGTCACGTCGGCGCCGCCCTCCTCGCTGTCGGCGCCGCACACGCCCACGGGCGGGCACCCGCACCTCGCGCCACACGATTGTCTTCCCCCTAAGGATAAGCAGCCCAAGCTGGGGCTAGGTATGTGTTATAAGAACCAGCCAGAATAATATGGTATACAAATAACTGCTACGATGCGAGAAACTTTCAAAGTCCAGCTCGAAATGTCAATCGGAAATTAGAAGTCAGTCTGATTATAAGATACCCTACTTTATGGGTGAATCGGAAGTAGAAGTAACTTGAATAAAAATGCAATTTCGGTAGTTCATTTAAAATAGCACCATTCACAACTATTCCGAATCGAAAATGACACATTTTAGGTACGCTGATTTGCCTAAAGCAAAAAAGAATAGCGATTTGAAGAATAATATAAATAAATAAAAATAGTAAAAATTTTCGGGTTTCTGGTTTGTGAAGAGCGTTTAGATTCCTTCGATAACATTGACTGACGTTCGATCCAGCAAGGCAGCGTATGGAATGTTTGTGAACTATTCACAAACATTCCATACGGCCGGCTAGGTGGTATTCCGCAACTTGCCGGAAATAACACCATATGCAAACGAATTCTTCCTCTTAAACCGCCGTCTACATTATTCCTACATGTATTTAGGTAAAGATACACACCTGTACCTCTCCACTCCTTGATAACGGTTGCTCACAACATCCAATTTAAATTACAGGAGCACGCCTAAAAGCAGCAAGTTTCTCATCAAGAAGTCGTCCTAGAGACCGGTCGCCGAACATACGGCACCAGCAACACGAAGGGTCCGGCAACTCCATAGGCAACGGCACACCTGGCTCCTTCCGCATTCGGTCCATAACCAACGCTTCCATATTCAAAAGCAGGAATAAAGAAAAACGCAGCAAAGAACAGTTGGATGGAGAGAGTAAAGAGAATGGAGATGCAGTCTCGACTAGGATGTGAGCTGAATTGTGATGGTTCTTTTATAATTTTTAGGACAGTTCTTGCTTCAGTTGTTACTTACCGGAAAAGGTAACAGAGAGAGGTGTGCCAGACTATGGGGTGACTTACCCAAAAGATAGTGGTGCCGATTTTGTTGCTCACAAACTAAACTAAATTTAAGTTCAGTGCATCTTTTTCTTTCTATTTCATTAAGAAAAGGACAGAAGATAAATATTAGTTTAGTCCTGTGAAATTAGTCAGCACCTGACGTAGATTGACGTATTTTTCTCTTCTAAACTTCTCTATGGATTATCTTAATTTGACAAAACTAAACTAACATTTATCTTGTGTCCTTTTCTAAATGAAATAGAAAGAAAAAGATGCAGTGAACTAAAATTTAGTTCAGTTTGTGAACAAGAGAATCGGTACCAATATAGGTTAGAAATAAAAGTTGGAGAAATTATGAATGGTCTCGAATTAATAAGCCTCTCCTATTGATTTTGCTACAGTTAGGCCATGTTAATGTTGCCATACTTACTTTTCTATCACCTTGGTTAAGGTCTAATTATCCCGTTGTTCCTTAAAGGTCGTGTCGGGTTGTCTTCCCGTGCTATATTAGGCGAATATGTTATGTTAAATAATGTTTAATTTGCACCTTTACATGACTGTGATGTGCAGCTAATTAAGTTTATAATTGTATATTTTAAAAACTAGGTAAGTAGAGGCTGTCATATTATGCGCAAATTGTGTAAAAAATCATGTGAATTCTAGCATCTATTTATGTTAAATGAATAATAAGAAATTGAACTAATCAATGTATTTTGTACATAAAGAATCTTTTAGAAGTTATTAATTTTTACTAAATCTTACTGTGACATAATTTATTTTAGTTTATGACAATTTAAACTTAGTACATCCGATATAATTATAGATTTTATTTATTGCGGAAGCACAAAATATACCGTTTACCTATTTTATTATAGAATCTTATTTATTTAAGAGGGCTAAGCGATTGATGATGTAAATATTGTAAGATATTTTTGTATAATGAGACAAAACTTTTGGACTTCGGGTGTGGGACCAAACGGAGACTGAAGTGTTGTACAGGCATGGAGTTCAATAAGGGATGCAGACGCCTTACAGACGAATCACGAACATAGAAGTGTAATTTGGTCAAAGTTCATGTTCTAAAGCTTTATTTCGTGGCATGATCATAGAATTTATCAGTGTGCTATGCCTGACCATTTTATGAAATGGAGGCATAATTATGTAATTTTATATGCTTTGTCATAGGCTCATAGATTTTATTAACTGCTTCTCTGTAAGGCGCTAGAGTCCATCAGTTCTGGCTGATTGCTATATTTTAGGGATAGTAGTAGTCATTAAGAAATCGGACAGCATTTTTACTTTAATTCGAATAACGGTAGGGAATTGAATGTGCCACCTTACAGTAGAACAGACAATGCCAAAGATTCTGTATGATCTCAAAAAGCATTTTTAGTGACACATACAGGGTGGCAGGGACGTCGATGGGCAACCTGTTACCACGGATTCAGTTAACTATTCTGAACCCCCTGACACGAAATTATTGGTCGGTTATAAAAAAAAAATGTTGTTCTATGCCTACACTTTGACCGCGTAGTTATTGCACTTTTCCGTGAAACTGCTTTTTTTTTAAATCGACAAAAATGATTTCGCTAGGGGTCATGTGGTGAATTCATAGTTTCAGTTTGCGCGTAGATCTCCCTCCCTCCCTGTATACTTAGTAGAAATATAAATGATGTATTTAATGTTTAAGATCTGACATTCTACATATTTATCTGTAGATTATTTTATTGTCTAGAAACTTCGGTGTTGCCAAAGCCAAATTAAATGTAAGTCATTTCGAACAAATATTTTAAAATGGAATCTATGAAATAAAACGTCGAATGATCTTGAAATGTTTTTATTTCAATTATAATTCAGTATAGATGTTTTATATTTTACATAAACTTTGATTTCACAAACATTGAAAAACGAATACAGAAAATATTTTGATATTTTTTCTAACATGATTTCTTGTTGGATTAATAAAACGTGAATTAAATTATAAAATTTTCCTCAATTCTTATATTAAACTCATAAACTGTTGCTTAATAAATAAATCTATAAATAAAAGCTTTGGGAATATTCACACATAATAGCACTCTAAATATGAATTCATCAATTTAACATCATGAATATTATTTTAATATACAGTAAAACTTTTGGAATTCGTATTAACAAAAATATGTTTTGCAAAGAAAATGGGAAAATTAAAACCTTGAGATTTCAATACAGATTTATATCATTTGCGCTTCATTCTAAATCGTTCAGTCGGTTATCATTCGTTCAGTCGTACAGTCCATTCACTTCCATCGTATCGTTTGTACCATTTCAACGTTTGATGAGTCATCAACCGCGCTTATTTATTTAGGTACTTTATAAAGAACGTTAATTATTCTAACACGAAATATATTATTTACCTGTGATGCTTTATTGCTTATAGTCAACCACTGACCGTACTTATATGAATTTGTTAATATTTTATTAAAGTCTATGCTACACAGCCGACAAACATTTTGGAAATGATATTTTGTTTAAAGTAGTCTACTGTGGTCGCGACTGACTTAATGTTTTTATCAACAAAATTCAATATTTTGGACCCAACAGCGTCGCTTAAGAGTTCAACGAGTGTACACAACCAAATTCTTTTACAGTAAAATAAATGAAATAATGAAACGGTCGTTTTAACACAAGAGCTCAATATCTACTGCTTACTTCATGATAAACTGTACTCATATAATCTTTACCACACCGCAATCTCGACTCTAAAGAATAAAAGACCAATATTTTGGGGAAGTCGAGATCGTAAGGATCAATTTTTTAAGGCAAAAGAGGAGCCCTAAGCGGTACTCGGTCTTTTGGAAGTACACAGCCAATGCCTTAACACTTTGAAGGGCATTACACTTTCAGGGCTCAACACTTTCATACGGCTATAGCCGTGATAACAATAAAACGTGTATTGTGATAATTTGGTGAGTTTTTCGTTCCAAACAATACAAAAATAAAGTGTTAAATTCATTCATCCATCGTTAACTATGTATGTACAAATAATTGTTGCTTCCCATTCATCCAATAATCTTCTAATATCCTCCAATAACAAATAAATAGGCTTATTTAAGCCTTCTCTCTGAATGAAGGCCTCTGTGGTGTTAATATCTATAAATATCATGCAGTTTCCTTTCATAAAGTGAAACTATACACAGTAGAGTACAATACGGGCGATGAATTATGTCTAGTCCGAACTCTGCTCAGAAGGCTGCTCAATAACATTTTTGGGTTTCGTACCCAAAGGGTGCCAACGGGACCCTGTTACTAAGCCTCCGCTGTCCGTCCGCCCGTCTATCAGCGGGCTTCATAAACCGTAATAGGTAGCCAGTTGAAATTTTCACAGACTGTGTATTTATATCGCCGTTATAACAACAAATAAAATAAATTTAAAGTTTAAAAGGGAGTCTCCATATAAGAAACGTGTTTTTTTTTCGGCGTTTTCTGCCTTGTGAAACGAGTGTGAGTGAGAGGACATGCGCGAAAGTTCGGGGAGCCTGTGTTCGGACCGCCCGTATGGTACTCGGGCGCTAATATGACACATCGCGTTTCAGAAAGATACTCACTCAGTGACCGAGATGGCGCTCTACAAAGCCGAATGTTTCTAAAACGCAATGTGCAATATACCACTACCACCTAATACAAATAAAACTAATGTGTGACGTCCATATTTTTAAACCGATGTATACTCATCACAAATCTTAGATAAATATATTATGCCTGGTAGAAAGTTGAAGGGGGCGCTGGAAGGGAAGTACCCTAAATATTGATGCCACCAATTTTGCACAAAAGAAAACATTTCATTTATTTTTAAGATATAAAACTGTTTTTGAAGTCACTTGCCTGATCCGGGAATCGAACCAACTCAAATGCCAAAAACTAACGTCTGTATTTTTATGGCACCAATCGATAGGGTCTAAAGTAAGAATTAAAAATTGAGGTCTCAATAAAAACATATATTTGTTGATTTTTAGTTTCATATTCCTTGTACAGACGCCAGCACATCAAACTACTACAATCTGTCAGATTTCTTTAATAGATTTTCACTCTATTTCTATATTTTATCATTTCAATTTATTGCTAAAGCATAAGGTTCAAAGTTGATTGGGAAAGTCTGACAGTTTCGGGTAGCTTGATGTGCTGGCGTCTGTACATTTCATTAACGTTGCGAGCCAACGAACATGCAGATCCGTTGGCTACGTTTAGATATTAAACGTGGACACGTTCTAACTGACAAGACGGTAATACGTCTTCCGAAGTTGAAATTTAGTTAGTTATAGGCCCAAAAATATCCTAAAAATGATACAGAGAATATTACAATTTGATAATATAGCCAAAGTAGTGAAAGTGGACGGTAATACTGTCGCCTTAAGCAAAAGGGTTCTACGCCTTACTAAATAAAAAAAGGTCAAAACGGTGAAGAAAAACATCGCGAGGAATCTGACATGTCCTAGAACCAAAATGTCAAAGATATCGATACTGGAAATATGAAATAACGCAAGGGGCATTTTTTTCGAAAATGAGTTACACCCCAGCTGATTTTTAATTCAGTTGACCTATTTCAGAGAGAAAATAAGTCATTAAAAAAATTGTAAAGGTTTTATGTGCTGTTTTAGGTTTACTGGCTATTCTAATCGTTTCTTGCGTCTGCGACGACGCTTTACCGAGAGAGGAGTTGTCATCGGGCCGCTGCGCCGCGCTGACATTGGGTTGCTTGACCTATTAATAAATAGACACGGCAACGGTTTTTAATGAAGATTTTTTGAAAAATGTGACCTATATTAAAAAGTGGTTCAATTAATTCTGTTCGTTATTCTGATCAAACTATTTTCAGGTTTTGCGCATTTAACGTTACACGTTGTATATTAAAACTATGGGCTTTATTGATTTTTTACTATTTTAGCTTCAAAGAATGAAGAAATCAAAGAAACTTTATCCTAGACACTTTTTATATAAAACATAGTTCAAAAATTATAGTCAGTTTTGTAAAAAAGCATCTTATTTTTGCTCTCTTGAAAAATTTAGTTTTGTCCCTTACGTTATTTCATATTTCCAGTATCGATATGTGACATCCACCAACCCGCACTGGACCCGCGTGGTTGTTTATGGCCCACTCCCTCTCACGGAGAGAGGAGGCATGTGTCCCAGCAGTGGTAACATTATAGGCTGATTATATTTTTCAAACAAAAAAAGGCGCAACTAGTAAGGCCCGTTTTTCCCTATTCCCTTTCCTCAGATTATCACCGTTATCACCTCAGATTATCACCATACAACTGTACGCTGTAGTTGGTTGGTTGCCACCAACTTAAACCGGTTAACACTTCTATTTATTTATGCAGAATTTTCTTCAATTTAAAACCAACAGCGTACCATCTTTTTCTTACATCAGGGGAACACCGACATTTTACTTATAGGCCGACAAAATAACAAGCTGTGTCCACATAAAACCTTTATACACAGGAAGATGTATGTTTACATAATCATAACATCACGTCTGTATCCCAAGGGTAGGCAGAGAGGTCTGTGAAAGCGACATTTCCCCAGCTACGTTATATTTTACATTAGCCAACTAGTATTATGACTAAGCATCAACGTCTTTGACATCCGTCAGTCTTGATCTAATACTAAAGCGATCTATTCACACAATAAATACAGGCAAGATTCACTTCGTAAAGTTCGTAAAAAAATATATCTGGCCATGATTCTATGGCACCAACGTTGTATCGATTCGTGTTTTGTATACTTTAGTATTTAATTTTCTAATTATCTAGTTAGATGTCTATATGTTCAATCGTGTTCAGGTCGCATAGTGGCTGTCCGTAGAGCTTCCGTCCATCTGCAAACAAATACATGACTTAAGCTTTTGAAAGATAAAAAATAAGCTTTAAAACTAATAAAGTTACATTAAAAACCACCAAACAAATAAATAAACCAAAAAAAGCTTGTGCGAGGCCAAAAAGGCACCTATGCTGAGATAGGAGTCTTTTTGGCCTCGCACAGGTATTTTTTAATTTTATTTATTATTTTAGACGTAGTCCGGGGGGCCCGTGGCTAAATAATAACAGCCGCACATGTCGATCGATCAGGTTAAGCTACGCTTGCCGCGGTTGGTCTGTGGATGGGTAACCATCTTTACATACCGAGACCCCTCCGTGCCTCGGAAAGCACGTTAAGCCGTTGGTCCCGGCTATCATTCGTAGATCTTTGACAGTCGTTACGGGTAGTCAGAAGCCCGAAAGTCTGACAACCAGTCTTACCTAGGGGTATCGTATTACCCAGTAACTGGGTTGTGGAGGTCAGATAGGCAGTCGCTCCATGTAATATACTGGTATTCAGCTGCATCCGGTTAGACTGGAAGCCGACCCCAACATAGTTGGGAAAAGGCAGGCAGATGATGATTTTAGACGTAGTCCATATCTGACAAGCTAGTCGCAGAAGAGATATTGCGGAATCATTGCCACATTATTTTTACCGATTTTTAAAAAAATATGAAGTTTTTCATTTGTAGGAACTCCGGAAGATGGTGGGAAAAAAAAATCAAACAACCGATAAGTTTTGTTGGTGTTTTTTTGGAAGGTGCTTGTTATTTCTTATATACAATGTGTTAATGAAATAACCCAAAACCTGAAACTAATTTGTTTAGAATCGGCAGCAAAATCGAATACAATAATTTTTAATATAGGTTATTTTTTTTCCAAAAAATTATTATTTGTCATGCCGCCTCTATTTTTTAACGACGCTGTACACTACTGTGCAACGCGATGTAAACAAACAGCGCGGACGAGGGTGAGGAGAGGAGGTGCTAGAGCTGGCGCCAAAGCCGGGAGACGTGCCGGCGCCCGCGCCACCCCGGCCGGCTACCCTCCGTAGTCTCCCTAGCGCAGTGTCGCGTGCGCCACGTGTCAACACGTAGTAGGACGAGCGCGTGTGATCTACGTCTCCCGGCGGCAAAATGGCGTTTCGCTTCACAAATGTACAATATTGTGAAATGGTGCGAATGTTAGCGCGATGTGATGATAACGTTATTTAGCTGTGCGACTTTATCAGGAACAGTTTGGTGTATCTGTGTCGAACGAGACAATGTTGGCCGCTACACAGCGCCTACGGGATTACGGTACATTTAGGCCTCCAACCGCAGTAGACAGAGGAGGTACCCGAAATAATCCTGATCTGGAGACCGAAATACTCAATTACTTCGCAGAAATCCCGACAGCTAGCACAAGACAGGCAGCTCGTCGCTTCAACTGCAGCCACGTTTTTGTTTGGAACATTTTAAGAGAGGACAGCCAACACCCATACCACTACAGACGGTGTCAGGAATTAAATGTACTGGATTTCCAGCCTCGTGTTGAGTTTTGCGAGTGGTTTCTTGAAGACTGGAGAAGAAACATTCTTTGGACTGACGAGTGTACCTTCACTAGGCGAGGCCTATTTAATCAACACAATAGGCACATGTGGGCACACGAAAATCCCTTTCTGTTGGAACAAGATTCTTTTCAACATCGGTTCTCATTAAACGTATGGGCGGGAATCACCGGCCAACACGTACTTGGGCCGGTATTTTTGCCCCGACTAACCGGTGACGCGTACCTACAATTCCTTACCGAGACATTGCCGGGCTTGTTACTGCAGTGGCTCGAAGACGATGACATACCTTTACACACCGTCAGTAGGATGTTTTATCAGCACGACGGCGCTTCAGCTCATTTTCAGTGGAATGTAAGGAGATATTTATATGAGCAGTATGGGCAGCGATGGATCGGTCGCGGTGGGCCTGTTCAGTGGCCTGCTAGGTCACCGGACCTAACTCCATTAGACTTTTTTTTGTGGGGCCGTGTAAAAGCTCTAGTTTATGACGATGGGAATGGACCAACAAACATTAGTGACCTAAGAAATAAAATAGTTTCGGCATTTGAAGTAGTGAGAAGTGACACTACAGTGCTAAATTCTTTGAAAAGTAATTTACGAAAACGTGCTTTAACGTGTATTCGACAAGGTGGTAGACATTTCGAGGCATTGCTGTGACAAACAATGAGCGAACTTTCAGTAAGTGCTTAACTCTATTATTGTTGTAAATAGGTAGGTTGATTTATTTGAAATAATTATTGTAAATATGGTGATTCAAATCTTTTAAACACGCCAAGTTTTGTTTACCACCACCGGCTTTCTGATTTTTCTTTTAACTAGCCTTCGCTTATTTTTAAGCGTGGTAGGTTTACATGCAGCCAGTCCAAATACTGGAAAAAGTGTGATGGAAAAATTTGAGTCACTTTTCTATTCCAAAGCAAAACATACGCATTTTTAATAACAGAAGGAGGGGATTAACCTCAAACGATAGTGCTCCCGTGTCAACGAACGTTTGACAGCGGCGCGGCGATAGAGCTACGAATCTGTAAGAAGTAGTGCGACAACAACATTTACAAATATCTTTTACTATAATTTATGAAAATAAATAATTATACGTCATATCAATTTATTAATATAAAAATCGGTTGGGGTGTCCGAGGTTTTGGGTTATTTCATTAACACATTGTATATATAGCAATCTTAATAGTAACTGAAGTACAAGGACAAGTGTAAGTATAATTACTATATACATAGTTAAGTTTAGCTATCACCTGTATGAAGGCATAACTTCGCCAAAACGGACCAGCAGAATCCTATAATCCAATTTAAGTGAAACAAAACAAACCTTAACATCATATACATAGGGTCGTGGATGGATGTACAAATAAAACGTACCTATTGAAGGTATACTGGCTGTCTGCTCTGAAGAAGTAAACATGGTTCTTGAACTGGAGTTTAAACACGAAGTCTTTGTCGATGTTGTCTTCCGACGTGGGCGCGCCCACGCTGTACCTGTGAACGAAGAACACATTCAGATATGTTGCCAAATAACCCGCTCAATAATTACATTTATTTAAACTCAACTCAAACTCAAACTCAAAGCATTTATTTCAAGTAAACCAATTACAGGCACTTTTGAATTGTCAAGGGGTCGGTCAGTCAGAAAGATGAAGCTAGTTGCCCATTCCAAAGCGTAGGTACCTGTGGAGAAGAACGGGCAAGAAACTCCACGGACACTCTTTTGAATCATAAAAATTGTTACAAAATTTTGGTTACATCATTCAAGTTGAAATTATACATGTGAGAACGATGTAGAAAGACGTGCACGTTAAAAGCGTCCGTACTAAAAAAGATAAAAACAAAAACAAAAAAATAACAATTCAGAAATGAAAATACTTAGATTAAAATTAAAATAAGCCGTGGCGGCTAAGAGATGACCAGTCCCTACTGGCGGCGCCCGTTCACGAACATGACGTATGGATCAGCACCATTTAGCTCAACCATTTTGAAGGGAACTCAATGATCCAACACACACGCCACCACCAGCGAGACATTTGAGTGAGCATGACATACCCTCAGCCGCCAGGACACATTCAAGTCAATGAAAGACGTACCCAGTAAATGGTAGCTTTATAGTTTAGTTGCATAGTGCTCACACGTATGTTATGCAATTATACAATATTAAGAGATTGAATTTATACAATACAAAGATAGTTTTTTCAATCTTCAGCAGCTCACAACTATATTTTCGAATGCTAATTAATTAGTTTATGCGCCCTTGTGGAGCAGGACCAGCGGTGAACCAAGCATTTTTGTCAGCGATGTAATCCCCCAACTTATAATATGCTTGGCTGCATAGTGTGCGTTTTATATAAGATTTGAATTTAGTTTCGTTGAGTTGGAGTATGTGGGGAGGTATTTTATTGTAGCATTTTAAACAGTACCCCATGAAGGATGAGTCTACTTTAGCCAGTCTGAAGCCTGGTTGAACTAATTGGTCCCTATTTCTGGTCCTATAGGTGTGTCTGTCACCTCTTTTAGTGAAAAGATTTAGATTTTTCCTTACGTACATGATGTTTTCATAGATGTATTGACAAGGTACCGTCATGATATTAATATCCTTAAACAGTTCCCTTAGAGAATCGCGCCTGCGGAGGCCATATATTGCTCTGATGGCTCTTTTCTGCAGAATAAAAATAGACTCGATATCTGCAGCCCGTCCCCATAGTAAAATACCGTAAGACATGATACTATGAAAGTAACTGAAATAGACTAGTCTCGCGGTATCTACATTAGTAAATTGACGGATTTTTCTTACAGCATATGCTGCTGAACTAAGCCGTCCTGCAAGAGATGTTATATGAGGACCCCATTGCAGCTTTGAGTCGAGCGTGATCCCCAGGAAAACAGTTTTATCGACGAATTCTAGTTTCTCTTTATTCAATACTATGTCACAATCACTACTTTTAACATTTGGTAAAGCAAATCTTATGCATTTAGTTTTTTTTCCATTTAACACTAAATTATTAGCAGTGAACCAATTTTGCACCTGCAGTAAGGCGTTATTTACGTCGTCAAGATTTGATGCACGTCTATTTATCTTAAAAATTAAGGAAGTATCGTCAGCAAATAACACCATTTTTGGTTGGTTTTTTAATAAATGGGGTAGATCATTAATATATACTAAAAAGAGGAAAGGACCTAACATCGAGCCTTGTGGAACACCCATTTTTACTTTTAAACCAAGTGAATTGACCCCGTTTATTTGAACTTTTTGTTGTCTATCATTTAAATAAGATTTTACTAAACTGAGCGCAAGTTTACCTAATCCGTAATGCTCAAGTTTCAAGAGCAAGGTTTCATGATTAACGCAGTCAAATGCCTTGGAGAGGTCACAAAAGATTCCTATGGCATCTTGGGCCTCCTCCCACGCTGTAAATATGTGTTTTAATAAAGTGACACCGGCGTCGGTTGTACAACAGCCTTTGGTGAAGCCATATTGCTGGTCGTGTAAGATTTTGTTGTTGTTAAAATGATTAAGCATTTGATTGAGCATTACCTTTTCGAATACCTTGCTGAATACTGGCAACACGGATACTGGTCTATAATTATTGGTGTCTTTGCTGTCCCCAGATTTAAAAAGTGGAATAACCTTACTGTATTTCATTAAATCTGGGAAGACTCCTTGATCTACACACAAATTAAATACTAAAGCTAAGTATGGTGCTATAGTCTCGATTATGGATTTACAAACTTTGATAGACATACCCCATAGATCTTCGGTCAATTTGATTTTGATTTGTCGAAAGGCTTTCATAAAACAAACATGCAAAATAACGACGGTCAAAAAGTGTTTATTCACAGAAATAATTTTCTAACAAGATATATTACACGTAACTCTGCCAAACTGTAAAGCAGTTTTTTAGCAGATGTAGCTCTTTTTTTACATTTATATCGCTAGTATAAACTACCCTGTACAAAGTATAAAACAAAGTCACTTTTCGTGTCTGTCTGTTAATTCCGATCCAGCCTGTCCCTTTCTCCCATCGACGCCCTAAGCCCATATCCGTACCCCACAGGGGGTGACCTTAGCGTGTAGTCGCTTAATTTTTAAGTTTTTCATCGGCGAGCGAGCGGAGAAGCGGCGCGGTGGATCCGGCGCGGTCGGCGGTCACTCGCTTTCTCGGAGCCCACCGCTACGGACGACACTCTCAAAACGTTTAAATTATATGTTTCTCCGGGACAGTTAAATGTTATAGTTAAAGACGGCAATAAACCAAGCCTATTATATTATACAGTCCACTATTATTTTCCTCTCCAACGAGAGTTCGAACATAAGTCCTGGCTGGAAGCCTCAATTTATTGAAACATCCACAGGCAAGCCCGGTTAAGCAGACGACCACCTCATACATTGAACTGCGAGAAGTGTCCTTCTGTGTGACCGCTTAGATTTTACTAACTACACATTTTGTTTTTTGCGATTCAAGAGTGTATCCCGTAAGGTTTACGTGTATGATAAATTCATATTTAACTTAGATAAAGCACAATAATCTCGATACTATAAGAAACAGGCGGGTTGAAAGTAATATAACAATTCGAATTACCCTAATAAAGGAAGAGATGCCAGCGGCGTTTCGTCCTGCCAGCTCTTATAGAAGAACAACGTTGACACCGCGAACACGACCCACAGCTTCTGCCAGCCCGGAGACTTCTTGAACTTGCGCAGTAAGTAGCCGGATAACTGTGTCTGGAAATAGATTGACATAACATAACATGACATACGTATTCCGCGAAGAGTTAGGTAGAGATTTCCGAATTCATTAGATAGCCGAATTCTGGGCCGAGTCGATTTAGATTGCTATCGACACGCTAAGGAGTAGGTAGAGATGTACAGACGCCAGCACATCAAGCTACCCGAGTCAAATTTTCCCAATCAACCTTGAACCGTATGTCGTAGCGATAAAGTTGAAAATCTATTAAAGAAATTTGACAGATTGTAGCAGCTTCATGCGCTGGCGTCTGTATCTATAGTACACCCAACCCTTATTTCGCCAGTCATGTTAAAGCTAAATTTGACGAGAATAGAACGGGATCTTGTGCTTTTTGTGTCCTTAGCTATTTTTGTGCAGTGTAGTATGTCAGGATCTTTAACTTTTTTCTTTTTCTTTTTTTTTCTTTTTTTTTCTTTTTTTTTCTTTTTTTTTTCTTTTTTTTTCTTTTTTTTTACTTTTCTTTTCTTTCTTTTGAACGCCAATCACTTGTATACAAGTGATTGGCGTTCAAAAGGTTAATATCACAACTAATCACCTTATCCGGTTGCAGCACGGTGGTAACCTGATTCTTTGCTGCGTGTTCCGGTACGCACTGAAGCTCAACTTTGGCAGAGCTCAAATTTTGTTCCACCACGTTCAGACGCCGACTAAGTTGTTCAATTGCATCTCGTAATTGACAGTTGTCTTTTTCAAGCTTCTGTGTTCTATGCGATTTATCTTTGAGCATAGCTTTCATCTCTTCGTACTTATTTTTATAGGAAGAAAGTGACTCTTTGAAACCAGCGACCGCTTCCCGCAATACACAGTTGTCTTTTTCAAGCTTCTGTATCCTATCAGATTTATCTGTCAGCATAGCCTTCATCTCTTCTTGCTTTTTGCTATAGGAAGAAAGTGACTCTTTGAAACCTGCGATCAACTTAACTTGATTGGTTTCTGAGTCTTTAAGCGCACCCTGTATTTCTTGTTTAATCATTTCCCGCAATGCGACTTTCGAAATCTGAACTAAGGTGTTATCATTGACTTGAGCTGGTGTTTGGCTTTGTGGCGTAGCGCGAACAGTGATATTAGTGGCCGCGGGAGGTAGCGACCGGGTGGAGCGCTCCGGGGTGTGGCTCACAAGTCTCGTCAGACTTTTACTATCATCCCTCATCTTCGTCAGATTTGTACTATCATCCTTAGGTTGTTTTTGTTTACAGCTAAAACATTTCCAGGTTGATTTTTGTTTGATACTCATATTTTCAAACGCAGTTTGGTGAATATTAGCACACAAAAAATCTGTCCACTGGCGGCAAATAGAGCATTGCAAGCAGTCTTTGATATGAACACCATCATAACAATCAGCGCAGCTTTTGATCATATTTGACATAATTGTCAGTACAATTAAAAATGTCGGTTATGATAATAAATCGCTTTCAGCGAATGAGAGCATGCGGCAACTAGAGGTGCCGAATAGAATATAGCGATGGAATACTTAAAGCTATGAGCGGTGTTAGGGTGTGGTTCGCTTGAAACCTCGCGACCGACAGGTTGTAAGCGCCGTGGAATAGGTGTCACTTATGCGTTTTAGTCAACTAGGCACTGATAGATTTGTAACGATTAGTTTTAAGTTAATGATTTATGTTATTTAACTTAGGTATTTTACTATAAAAACTAAAACGCTGCACTTATTTGGTGTTTAATTTCGTATAACACTAAAAATAAAGTTAATAATTACACTTTAGACTAGAAAGAAACAAATTATACGCGGAGTGAACGGTAACACGTGTTTCTTTGTTGAATTCGTACGATGAATCATGATTTTATCAGCTCAATTGATAAATAAATATAGCATTTGATTAAATGTACCTTCCGTCATTGATAACACTTATGCTTCTTAGCACTTGGCGTATTTGCACCAATTTTCGGAATATTGCACTAATACAAAATTAACTTTATTTCAACAGATGTAGGGTGTCTTTTGTATAGCCAAAATTGCGCGACTATGAAGAAATACGTCAAGTAAATCATATGTTTTTGAAATGTTTTTTTTTTTAATTCTTTCCTTTGTCAGGACACAAATGATATCTTTTGTAGCTACAGAACTGAGCATACTACTGCATGGAAGACTATATTTATAGATCAAAATAATATCTTGATCTTAGTTATCAAGTAGAAGATGGCGGGACGAGCTGAAGAAAACAAACGACCAGTGGTCTAATTTAGTCCCGGATCGAAAGAGCTGGAAGTCATGGGGAGAGGCCTTTGCCTATGATGCAGGCTAACAGTAACAGATTGACATGTAAAAGTGTTTGTACAAACCTACTTACAGAAAATAAATCATTTATCAAGTAATTAAATATGAATCACCTTTGTCACCACGTCAACCTAAAACGTTTTTAATAGCCTGGCCATTTTATGAAATAAATAAAAAAACAATAAGAAGAATTAGTCAATCGGTGTCACATTTTTAATTCGGTCTGATCACGGTCTGACATGTAATGAAGATGTTGAGTCGGTAAAGCAGATCATACCGTGCAATGAGCAGACAAAAATAACCCTAAAGATGAAGAAAATATTGCTGTGGCTGTACTATGTTCATTTGGGGCTCCCAAGTAAGTCGCCGCCTGTAGTAGTGGTACTATTTGCTACATACCCTCATGGCGAGATGAAGATGCTGCGTGTCGAGTGACGTGAAGCGGTGCCAGCACACGTGCGCCAGCCCGCCGCCCGCGCTGCACGCGCTCGCCTGCGCGGATTCTGTACGCAAACACCTAATATTACACACGGGCTCATCACATAACACGTTCTGTGAAACGTTATAATTTAACAGAATTACGTGAAAGGTGGCGCAATAGGATTGTTTGCTGTAAGCTTCGCCACATGAGAGCGCTGGGTGTAAGTCACTTGTTAAACTAATGTTGAATGAAAAGCACTCAATTGGCGACAAGACAATCCATTGAGCGCGATCTCTAAGCCAGGTTTTTAACAAGGAACTCCATCGCCGCCATCTAGGCGGCACTAATTCGACAGTTTTCTTTCCCATTAGCAAGGCGAAAGGCGCAGTGGTCGTTTGATCGGTTCCGCTATACGCATGAATGACGTGGACAGAGGGCGTTGTAAACGCTAAATATACGGTAAACGTTAGTTCCGATTTTGACCGCTTCTAGATTCTTGTACAGCTATACTTATCAATACATACCAGTCTCTTGTTCATAAGGCGTCAGTTCTACATCCACATCGGTGTACTTGTCGCGCGCGTTGTCTATCGTCCTCTGCAGCGCGTTGTACCAGCCCAAGTACTCGCAGTCGTTGGTCGCGCTTAGGAGTAGGTTTATGTCTTCGCCTGCATACAAATAATATGGTTTGTTATTATTTTAGTAAATCCAAGTAAAGTCTAGTCTCAAGATTGTTTTTATTGAGAGTAAAATATGTAACATCAAAATGTATAGCCATTAACATTGTTGTAGCAACAAGTTCCACATTCAAACTTTATAAAATGTTTTCCGCGACATATTTCCCGCAACACAAAAACATGTTGTTGAAACAATATAGTACTTTTGTATCTCATGCGTACGCATTAAAAATTATATAATACATTTGTCATATTTACCGGTAAGTGTGAAGGAATGCGGTAATTCCGAAGGTTTTAACTCCAACGCATGGAGCGGCAATGCCGAGTGAGCTCGGAACTGCATTGAGCCAGCTTTTGACGTCACCACTAACACGTCACTAAACTGAAATAAAAATACAAATAATAATACCTTTGTAGTCAATATTTAATGTACATGCACATCAAGCTACCCGAAACTGTCAGATTTTCCCAATCAACTTTGAACCTTATGCTTTAGCGCTAAAGTTGAAAATCTATTAAAGAAATCTGACAGATTGTAGTAGCTTGATGTGCTGGCGTCTGTACTTGTCGTTATATAAAGATAACATACCAAGAACAACATTCTTTGCTGTAATCCTCTCGACGAATGCTTGTAAACACAGCCCATTCTGATAAACTCCCGCTCCGCTACCAGTAGTTTATCGTATCCTGTTAACAGATATGACATTATTTGCTGTACAATTTGTAAAAGTAAACCAAAATGTTAAAAGTTTTTGGGATGCATGAAGAAGCCTCCTCGTGTAGCGCAGTTTGTTCCGCCAGTTACTCAACTCCGAGCCGAGCGCTCGGCGTATCCTGGTCACACCCAACACCTTATTTGACTGGCTAATTCTTCCCTTGCGGTGGTAGGGCTAACGCGAGCCTGGTTTGCTACCACCCTCCCACCGGAGTCCGGCGTCAAGCAGCCTGCTGTGTTTCGTCGATGAGAGTTCCAGTGCCTTAGGCATCTTCTGGGCTCGCTCGTTCCATCATAGACCTCATCTGTCGGTTTCCATCAGGCGTGATCGAGGTCAAGAGCGAGCCGATTCAGAAATAAATAAAAATAAAAAAAAACGTTCAGTATTCTCTAACATGCCAATTGTATCTACTTTTATTAGAATTGTGTTGGTGTGTTTATTATAAATAAATAATCTGCATACAAATTACTCAAAATTATACTCTAGCTAGACCATAGGTTCTCAACCTTCTCGGCGATAACGCCGTCGTCGTTTGAAACTTTCAGGGGGGCAGTAGAAGACCCAGAGAAAAATTATATATCCTATTTTACGACTGTATAATATTAAACAGTTAAATATAATCGTGGCAATAATTGTTTCAGATTCGCGACAGATAATAATAATAATAATAAAAAAATTGGGGGTTTCAAAGTGGGAGGTGGGCAAAATATGATTGAGAACCTATGCTCTAGACCCAGACGAATCTAATTCGTTTCTCATAAGTACTGTAGCGGTATCTACAACGCCACATGCGAACTACCCGTCATACTGACGTCACGCAAAATCCTGCATCTCGCAATTAGAGTTTACCGCGCAACTAGCTGATTATGTCGCTGATTTATGTCGGGCCGTCGTATACGAGTATAGACTCGTATACGACGGCCCGACATAAATCATCGAGCAGTTGCCCGCCAGGCACAACACCCGTCTGGTCGGGGGATCCTCCTTTTTCTATGAAGTATGAGTGAACTTTACACCCTGTTCTTCATACCTCTATAGTACCTACTTTGATTATTTTTTTTTAACACTGCCCACTTTTTGACGTTGAATTGTTTCCAAAGTACTGACCTGCGATGTCCCTTTGTAGCTGACAAAGCGCCGCATGGTTTTCCCCGTGCTGAAGTTGTTCGCGCGCCTCCGATGCCACGTGTTCCGCTAGTTCTAATGCCGCCGCAGAACATTCGCTTTGCGTCGCGTTGAATAATTCTGTAGGAAAGACTGATTTGATGATGCGCGCTATAAGGTATTCGAAAGAATATACAATTTATCCTGTTAAGTCGTCGTCTGGTGAACAGACCGTGAGTTCTCTTATACAACATTATTTTTAGTACATTGCAAACCTGAATATAGTTTGTTCAGAATAAGTAACTAAATCAATTCCAATCATTTTTACACCATATTATATTTTGTCCCAAAAATATTTAAAAAAGGTTACAAAATGCACACCGAGCGACACTAAGTACATATCCGCAATCATATGCGCACAACACAGGTCACGGCCGGTCGGCGGGCGGCGCGTGGTAAGTAGTGACCATGCTTTTGTACGGACAATCAGGTAACATAACAAGCTCATAACTTTGTGATTTTTCATGATACAGTTTTCAATTTTTTTACTTAGATTCTTTACATAAAAATACTAGATGTGTTTGGGGTTTCGCGTATACTAAAACTAATGTTCTATATTTGACTTAATTTATACATGTGGAGGAGAGAACCATAAATATACACGTGAATTGCAATATAAATGAAAAGTTATTGAAGGAAATGTTTTTATTTTACTGTTCATAAACGACTAGTAATGCCAAGATTCCTTTTTTTTACTCTATAATGCTGGATAACTTAAGACCACCTGCATAACCTTTTATCTAACTATATTGGGTCAGCTTGCAGTCTAACCAGCACCCTAATTGTGTAACACACTATCAATCTCAATCATTTTGATGGATATTGCTAATCCATTGTTTCATTTGTTCGAAAAATGTGTCCGCTCAGCAACGTAAATAACGCAGTGAATGTTATTGAACTGTCAAAATGAAACCAGTTGCTACTGATAGTGTGTTACGCAATTACCCCGCTGATTTGTCGATGTAGATGATCCATAGATTTAAGAGATAATAAAGCATGAATTTATTTCTCATCACAAATGTTGTTGTGAACAGGAAGTACTTAATCTAAGAAAATACAGGCTTAACATTTGTGTGAGACTGGTACCCGAAAAAAGCATAAAATACCTGTGTTACGGGAAAATAATACGTACCATCAGCTAGTCTCTTGTAATGCAGCGCTCTATGCAGCGGCCTCAACAATAAGGCAGCTAGCGGTAAGGGCGCCTTCGCGTCGAACTTAGCGGCGGCTCGGCCGGCCTCTAGCCCGCGTCGTCGCACACTTTCCACTACACCCACTAAGGAGCCGGCGCGGGAACTGTACCATAGGTATGCCTGTAAAATAAAATGTTGCTCAACACTCTTGACAGGCCTATTGGTGTAGTGGTCAGTGGCCCTGACTGCTATGCGCAAGGTCGTGGGTTCGATTCCCACCCAGGACAAATGTTTATGTGATAAACACGACCATTTGTTCTTTGTCTGGATGTAATTTATCTATAATATGTATGTATTTAGAAACATATGTGTATGTTTATAAGTTGTCTAGTACTCATGGTACATGCTCTGCTTAGTTTGGGACTAGATGGCGTTGTGTGAAAGTTGTGGATCATTATTATTATTATTACTCTCACCGCCATGCGGTCCACCAGCGGGTCGTAGGTTTTCGAGTAAGGCACGCCACCCATATGTTGCGTTTACGTTTTTCTATAACAGCGGAGCGCGCTCTAAAAAAATTACATGACTAAGCGAGACCGTAGCGCACCGCACGGCCTTCTAACAAGAGCAATCGGTGAGCCCGCCGGCCGCCCGTGAGGCCGGCTGCATTCTTTATAACAGTTTCACCGCGGCTTGTGCAAATGGGTCAAGATGCGTCCGCCGGCGGCCCGCATGGCTTGCTATATTTAATA
This sequence comes from Eremobia ochroleuca, assembly GCA_949629135.1. Classification (NCBI taxonomy): domain Eukaryota; kingdom Metazoa; phylum Arthropoda; class Insecta; order Lepidoptera; family Noctuidae; genus Eremobia; species Eremobia ochroleuca. The sequence goes on from OX451387.1 coordinate 4,872,508, forward strand.
AAAACTATAAAATGCAATAATTGATACACTATAGGGCAAGTTTATTTGTAAATCGTTTCATCATTGCTTCTTCACGCGTCTTCCCATGTTACTTTGGGGTCGACGCAATTTTTTTTTTCTTCCTTTCTCTGACAGCCGTCACTATGATTCACACCTTTTTATTTCAATTTTGTTATTTTTAAAAACATTTATGCATTGCATTATTAAGCTGCTTTGATATAGCTTAGCGTTATATTGTTTTGAGCAGGCCACGATGTTGGAAACGAAATTGGGAAAGGTACTCACGTCAATTGTACTCAATAAATGCTCGTAAAGAACATCAGCTATTTTCTTGTACTCAGGTTCATCCGAATCTGTGAAAAAAGATCTCATTTTAACACGACACAACACTACAACAAACTCTAATATCTGCATAGAGGTGGTTAAAAGAACATTTTCAAAAAGCAAAAGAGATTTGTGCGTGTGATTTTTACTTAAAACACGTTCAGACGAACAATAAAGCTTTAGCCACACTGAGACGAATGCCACGAAGTTTTGTTTGAATGATTAGGAAGTCACACGATTATTGGCACCAGTTTGACCACCTCCATACGTGATAGTTGACACAATCGGCGCGAGAAAATTTCATCCCGCACCCCGCGCGTGATTCGCTTCAGTTTGGCCAGAGTAAAACAAAGCACAACGCGACCTATCGGTTTATTCTGTAAAAAATCACACCGTGTAAACTTAGGTGAAGTGAATTCACCAAAATATATCACGGTGAGATTTTTACAGAATACATCGGCTGTATGTCAGGGTAGAAGTTCTCAGTTTGTAAATAACAGCTAAGGACAACATAAGCAGTGAGATATAAGTAAGTAAGTAAGTTACCTTCAGGTTTAGGCGTGTTGGCTAGTAGCCTATCGAGGCGGGCGAGTAGCTTGCCGTTGCTGAGCGCGAGTGGTTCCAGCGCCAGGCACGCGCGCGCCAGTGCCGCGCCCGCCTCCGCGCCTCCCGCTGCCAGTTCGGATACACTGCTGCTCCATTTCTGTACAATACACGTGAACAATCATTACGTGTAATTGTACAGACGCCAGCACATCAAGCTACCCGAAACTGTCAGATTTTCCCAATCAACTTTGAACCTTATGCATTGGCGATAAAGTTGAAAATCTATTAAATAAATCTGACAGATTGTAGCAGCCTGATGTGCTAGCGTCTGTACCTTTTAAACTAATTAAACGGGAACTATTGGCATATTTTTTTTGAAACACAGAGTAGGTGATGTGCGGCTGTATCTTTATACAGCAGCACATTTCCTACTCCGCCAAACTAGGTAGTTATTGGTTAATGTTCAGTTCATATAAACTAAAACGAATCGTCTTGCTTACCAATGGTAACATTTTTTTTATTGCCAAACTGGGCATATAAATAGATTCGCCAGCTAATTTTACCTGTGATAACTACTTCCATATCTACTAGGCAAAGCTATGAGGACTTTGCTTCATTATTGGTAAAAATAAAGAGTCTTTAATTTTAATCAATAACGATCAGTAAATTATACGAATCGGCCGTTAGTATATAAAAGGCTGTAAAAATAAATTATTTACACTCGGTTTTTATATGCTAATTGAGGCCAATCTGCCTAGCCTTTTCCCAACTATGTTGGGGTCGGCTTCCAGTCTAACCGGATGCAGCTGAATACTTGTATTTTACATGGAGCAACTGCCTATCTGACCTCCACAACTCAGTTACTGGGTAATACGATACCCATTGGTAAGACGGGTTGTCAGACTTTCGGGCTACTGACGACCCGTAACGACTGTCAAAGATCCACGAATGACAGCCGCGACCAACGGCTTAGCGTGCTTTCCGAGGCACGGAGGGGTCTTGGGATGTGAAGATGGTCACCCATCCATGGACCAACCGCGGCAAGCGTAGCTTAACCTGATCGATCGACCCGTGCGGCTGTTATTACTTAGCCACAAGCCCCACATGAATTTAATATAAACACAAAAAAAATCATAATATGAAACACAAAAAAAAAACATAATATGAAAACTCACAACAGTAACAAGTTCCAAGTCCCTCTTGTAAGTTCTCTCCGTCATCAACAGCTCCTTAGCCACGAAATACGTGATATCCATATTTCTTTTCTTAGGAGCGTCGCTTACTTCTCGTAAAGTGCCCAACAGACCGGACGATATACTGCAAATATAATTACGACAATTATACTTACTGATTCATCTCCTTTATAACTGACAGACTAATTAGCATGTGTGGAGCCATCCACGTGAGCGGACTAATAATCATTTTATAAAAGCGACGTTATCATTATGATACTGAAAAGCAATATAAAACTAGACTATTTTATATCGAACAATGTATGGGCGCAGAGCAATGTCCTTTTATCTCTTTATAATATTAGTATAGATAAACTTACCTATTATTATTCCGCCTCGAGAGTGTATCACCGGCATCACTCTCCCCACCACTCAGCACATCCATACTGTTCACTGATTCGGATACTATCGTTACTGCGGACCATAAACATGTATGTTTTATCAATGATGTGATCTACTGAATTAAGATAGCTATGCTGATTACAGATAGCCTATATCATTACAGGTCAAGTATCATCGTCGTCCCGATAGGTATACATAATAAAGACACTTCTATCTACCTATAATCATGTTATATCTATGTAGAGAGCAGTGGTGGGCCAGAGGTAATGGCTGCGACTTATGAGTTGTAGGTCGAGGCAGGCCTCCGTCACTCCATGTATTTGCGCGCCATAATTACCTACCGCCCGGCCGAGCGGTCTCGGGCCGTTTGCGGACCAGATTCAATGCAGTTTTCGCAAGCGAAGCGCACGCACGCTGTTCAATTTTAATCGTTAAATTCATTCGTACATAGGCACATTTTAGCATGCAGCGGTTGGCGACGCGACGTAGTAGGCTATTATAGCAGTAGGTATTGAAAATTTTCTACTGAGTGAGTGAAGTATCTGGTAGTAACTATTTAGTAATCTGTGGTCGAGGGTTCGAACCCGAGCTGGCACTTTACTTTGCGTAAATTATTTCATCGCCACTGCTCTCAACACGGTGGAGGGAAACATCGTGAGGAAACTGTAATGTCCTAGAACCAAAAATTTGAAGACATTTGTGACATCCACCAACCAGAGAGCCTGTATCCCAGCAGTGGGAACATTATAGGCTGATTAATTACATATGTATCTATCTATCTCCAGGTGCACCAGTTTAGGTTTGCGCTTCAGTAATCTTCGTTTTTTCCGAATTAGCACACGTGGCGCCACAGAGTCAAAGCTACTACCGTGCTTTGCTGTACTGTACTACCGTGCTTTGTTAGTAGTGCACCTATCATAGCGCTTTTATACAAGTTTTTTCTCTATACTAACACCAGTCGCAGGTCGGCACCGGTCACGCAAATTTTTGGAAAGTTTGCATAGAGTTGTTGATCTATAATTTTGTAAACATGTTAATACAAAATAGGCAAGTACTACCATAGTTGTGACAACTCTATATTAGATCTTATTATAGTGCGTTCGTATTTTCGAATATAGATGGACGATAATTCCCGAAGTGCATACTTTTCTTGGGATGCCTGTATCAATTTTTTGTTTCTATTTTCGAAACTTTCGGTCACAGTGACTTCACCACTACAACATATATTGTTACGAATACAAAGAAAAAAACTTGACACGCTAATTTTCTTTTCGATTTCAAGATTTGTCAGCATGAATGCCGAGATTGTTGACATAGACGTTTTTGACGCTTGACACTCGCGGAAGCAGGTACAAAATCGAGACCAAATTGCTAGTAATATTGATAAAGGAAACTTACCATTAACATTCCCGTTAACCGCACCAACAGTATCATTATTATTCTCGCTATTTATCTTGTTATCCACGACGTCGTGCCCGTTGGTCAGCGGCCGCGAAACAAGAGGCGTCGATGCGAATATGGGCACGCCGGCGATACTGTTGTCGGTGACCGAGGGAGACATGCAGAGGCTTGCGGAGGAGACTGTGTTATCCTCTTCCTCGGGTGATGTCTCGTCTGTTGAGGAAAAATTATGTGAAATCGTTGTTTAGTGAGACAATAAGGTGAGGTTATCTTGTGAGGCGTAATTAATTCTTGATATTTATACAATCAAGAATTAATATTTCAATATATTTATATCTCAACTCAGGACCACATCCCATTCTAAAGTATATATGTAAATTTTTAAAAATAACGGGTATTCAATTTGAACGTCAGGACATCACTGGTCATTCAAAAAGATAGAATTTTCAACATAATTATGATGGATACAAAATTAAAAAACCGTGAGAATAACCAATAATGCACCGAGTTCGCAACAAATACTTTCAATATCATAATGTAAAAACGTAATGTAAAAAGTTCTTATAAAATAAAAGAGTAAAACATGCAAGGGAAAAGCAAATCTGTGAACAAAAGAAAATCCTGAAATAATATATAAAAAGCAGAAAAAATCAGTGATCGTGAACCTGTGCAAAAAAGGAAAATTAAATTATAAATAACTATGACGAAACGAAATAAAATGTCTAGGGTTTACTACTTTATTGAGCTTAGGCAGAAACTTCAAATACCGCACATAATTATGATTGAACGAACGAATAAGTTTTATATACTTCAAAAGAACTTACAAGCTTTAATGACTAGTAACGTGTCATCTTTGTGCCCAAATATCTTTGCCAAAGACCAATAACTAATATTACATTTAAATATGACATCACCAACTTACATGAAAAATCCTGGCAGCTTATAAATAAAGGTACAGAGAACTAGAGAACCAAAACGAACGAACATAACAGTAAAAACGCTAGTTATTTTTATTTATTTATTGTTTAACTATCCCCGGCGAGGCGGGGCAGTGCCGTGTATTGCGGGACACAGTACACTAACACTCACATATAAATTCAAAAAGGAAGTAACGTTTCAATAATCGAAACAATATTTAAATTACATGACTTAATGCGTCCGCTTTGGATGTGACTGAGAACGAATGAACGATACGTGGATCGATGTTTCCAATTTGAATGAATGTTTGCAATTTGCAGCTTACCAAGCTGGGCATGATTTTATTCGATATTATTGCTTTTTTTATCATACCCTTGTTTAACAATCTTCAGTTCTTTTAGCATTAGATATAGGGGAACTAATTGGAGCAATTGTTTGTAAGCATTTTTAATACATTTTTATCAAACAAGTGGATTGTTTTATGGTTTCTTTGTAGATGATGTTTTTGATAATATAACCACATTTTTTTTTGTTTCCTTTATTGTGGTATATTGGTCCACTGATTGATGTATTTCTTAGATCGACTATAGAACTTAAAGTAATGAAAAATAATACTGGTTCGAAAGCCTATTAGATGATTGATCAAGATAATACTACAGTGAACTTCCCACTCGCCTTCCCCGTTTCAATAAATCCACAGCACACGTCCGAAGCAGTCGCTCAAACTTAAAAAATTCAATGAAATTGTAACATTACAGTCTATTCGGATTGTACACTCTCAATCGAAAAGTCGAAATACTTAAGTACTAAGATTTTAATATCGTACCGTACAGTTATTGCGCTAACTAGAGAAGTCTGTCGACCTCTTACACGCTAGTAGACTAGAATTGCTTCGTGCACACACGACCATTTAATCTTTTAATTCAATTATAATTGAACACTATTTAGCACAGGGTTTATAGGATAATATTTGAATATAAACACTTCCCTGACATGCAAGTACTAACATTGTAAGCTACGTTTCTCTACAATTCGCATCTTTAGTTGTAATTTCAGTCATTGTTAAATAAAATAAAAACAGTCAATAAAATTAAGATAAGTCGAACATTACTCCCTAAAACATTAACTTTATACTTACTTGCATATCAGAGAAGTATTGAAAAATATTATAAACACTGTAAAGGGTTCGATATAGCTAAAATTTCATAAGTTTAGGAGTAACTATTTGCAAATAACACTTTCTATAACACACTGGCTTACCCAATGCATGTATAACATATATTTTGTTTAAAACATCAGCAATATTTGTATAATAAAATATTTTACTACAAAAAACAAACTATTACTATAAAAGGCGCTGAACACTAGTCTGTCTGAATAAGGTGCTTGTGAAGTAGATAAATTCTTATTAATTTTTAAGAAATATAAACCACATTGAGGCTTTCATCTATATCAACATGTATCATCCCTTCGTATAGTCGATCATAGAATTGCCTTACCACTCTAAGGTTGAATGTCACTCGCACGTCATAAAACGACACGGTCTTTTTGCTCTCAAGAACAATGTGACGTTTAGATAGCTTCGACCTTAGCGAAGTTTCAATTTGGGAATTGTTATACGTAAGTGCTGTTTGAGTATCGAGCCAAAGTATAAAGAGGGGAAGTAAGTTATCTTCATACAAACGCACCGCGCGCGGCTTGTATGTGTGCGCCAAAGTATCTATGCGCGCCGCACGCACACTTAAACAAAATCTCGACCCGTTTCTCACAGCGCCAGTCGGGGCTAACACCGCACGAGGTTCGCGCGTCGCGGCTTTTGTTTATGAACAAATAAAAGATTTACATTTTTCACCGCCCTGCCCATGCTTTCCGAAATTATATATGCAAAAGTTATTTATAAGGATGCGGATATATTACACATTAAAGTTTAATAACAAGGCGTTTCGTAATAGTCGAAACCGAAGAAAGTATTTTTCTGTAGCTAATTTGTAATTTTGTAATAAATGTGTGATTCAATAGATATAATGTTTGTATTAATTAAAAATAAAAATAAATATGGTCCTTTATGTGTACAAATACTACATTGTGAAAATAAAAAAAAAATAACTGACTAGTATATAATTATACTAAACAGTTTTTTGTATTTTTTTTTTTTTACGATGATATATATGATATACGAGCTCTTAGTGTATAAATATTTGTTAGCGGTTTGGGCGACAACCGAATCTGACGAAGAGCGGACAGTCGCGCCCCCACCGCCCCGCCGCGCGCCGGTTTATTTTATCCCTTTTTTTTATAAATAATACTGCTCTGAATCTTGAATACATTTCTGTATTTGTTTTACATTTCTGTGTTGGTTTGCACTGAATTAAAATTTTCCTAAAAGTGACAACCCTAAGACAGTAGGCAATTATATCGCGGATTAGGCCGGAGATAGCCTACTTCCCCTCTTTATACTATGATCGAGCTTTTGCAAATTCTTTGATCATCTTTTCTGCCCATAACAGTTAAGTCCTTGTTAATGCGATATTTTAGATACTTTTTTTCAATTCCTTCACCTTATTCAGGTCAACTTGTTTTCACACAACCTGTGTAGAACCAATATCACGTCATGCAAACAAAACAATCTCTAGAACATTCAATACTTCAACAAATCAGACATAAGTGAGTTATTATTATATTTAATTTTCAATATACTCCACTCATTACACGACTGACTTAACTATCTCTAAGTTCTCAAAAGAAACTTCTCACATCTACACCGACACACAATTCGTCTATTTTTTCGATAATTTATTCCTATCTAAATATAAATCAACTGCAGATGGGAATATGTGAATGGCTTCTATTATTTATTCGCAAATGATTGTTCTGTAGTGTCTTAGAAAGCAGTCTAACGTTTTAATGTTGTAGTTTTTAGTTCCGCAGCCAGATAGCTGAAACGATACCTAATAGTTATTAAAATGCAGAATTGTTAAGTGTGGGTGTGAATAGCAAAAATAATGTCGAAGCGTATACCATAAGATGGATATTTTTCTAAATTCAAACGTAATAGACCTTCAGCGCTATGTTTAAAAGAAGTATCTATTTTTTTATTTTTTTTACAAGGTTTTATTTAGTTTCATTTGTTAGCAACAGTTTTATGATGCTTGAGTACTACATTCTAAAGGGAGTCTTAGGAATTCGAAGATTAAATATATTTCCCTCATTTCCATCAATAAATCCCTTAGTAGTTTTGTTACAATAGAGTATAATTTCAAAATATACGCGCGACGTACGACATCTTTGAACGAAACAGCTACTGCATAGTTCGCTACAACATAAAATTAAAACGAATAATTTATGATGAAGCGAATATGTATGTGTATTCTAAGTTGTGCATCTTGTTGCGTTTAAATCAATTCTAACTTTTCTACGTAAGAAATTTAGTATACGTCGCAGTCATTCAATTCGATGCCAGTTAATTTAACAGCGCTCTACTACACACACGACACGTAATCTCGTAACCTCATATCTATTTCAACTATAACATATTTAAGATTCCCAAAATTTATTATTAAAAAATGTTACAATAAATTATCATAATAAAGTGTTGGAAAAAATTGAGCAGATTTGGCACGAACGCAGATCCCATGTTGTAATAACTAATGGAGTGTCATGGAAAAACGTAAAGTAACTTTAGACTATAAAACTAAGATTAATAATAATAAACGTGCTAAGTGCGTAAACAATACATTGATCGTTTGAGCAAAACGCTTAACAAAACAACTCAGATCTTGGATCTCATCACCACACAAAGTAAATCACAGCCTTTACAATAATAATACTATTTTCAGGATATTTTTTTATCAACGAATATAACTTTTATAAAGGTTGAAAACACTAAAATATGCGACTAGAAGAATTTGGCACTACGTTTTTATTATACCTGTATTGCGTTTCCTCGAAGCTTTAGCTCTAGGGTCTAAACAAACTATAAGTCAACGAATATAAGGACAGTTTTATATTCAAGTCATCGTTATATTGATCAGTATTGCGTAAGACGTCTGAAAATGTATAATTTAGATCAATACACATATAACTACACCTAAATACTTAACAAGCTATAGGTATGAGCCCGCGTTCACACGATAGTCAAAAGGGTGGCGCTATCCGGGAATTGGCACTAGATATCTTTTTAATTCATTATTTTGCTAAATATTTAAAGTGACAATGTAAATATTCAATATAATGAGTACCCTAATATCAATAACAATAATTGCATTAATTGGAATTTAAATTTCGAAACGCTAATCGGCCTTCACGCTCGCAAACCGAATAGTGAACGTTCAGCCGACGAGGCGAGGGGTGACAACGACCAAACTAAATATAATAATGAAATTGCACTGCAAACTACATGTTCTTAATCATTCTCGTCATCGGAGCAAAGAGGCGGGGGCAGCGTGGACACGTCAAACTTTTGCTCAGGGCTGTCGCTGGAAGCTTGTGAGTCGACGTAGTGACTAGAATAGAACCTCTCTACATTATTCAGACTGAAACGTTGGTCAAGATCTCGAGCGTAATGTTCCTGATTAATATCCCTATTCTCATCGAGATCGTGCTCGTACTGCGGGTAACATTCCTGCGTTTGGAACATTACCACTTCTTCGTAATGTTCTGGATAGGGGCTGCCTCTATACGCCTCGTATTCATCTTTATCTTGTGGCAGCTCCGTGTCAGAGTAAGCTACAGACTCTCCGCGCTCAAACAAGTAGCTACCTGACTTGGGTATTTTAGGAGCTCGCTTTATAGTGTCAATCGGGTAAGCGTAGTCATCAGAGTCGTCTCTGTCGCTTTGTTCATCATAGAACACTTGTTGGTGCTGACCAGACGGCTCGCCTAGAGAAGGGTCGTCAGCCTGACGGTATACAGTAGTAGACTTCGATTTCTTCAGAGAAGATTGGCGACTACTCTTATTTGAGTACGAAGTCCTTGGAGGACTGTCCTCTGAAACGTACGGAGGCTCCTGAGAATCTAGATAAGGATGGCGCAAACGACCGAGTCTATCAAACCGCGGGAAACCCATTTCATCCTCATCAGCGGAAGAACCGAATCCTTGGAACTGCATTGGAGCTATATTGATCGGGAATTGTTGTGCTTCATAATTGGCACTTTTATACTTGGCGTATTCGTCTTGTCCTTCATCCTCGGAGTAACTAGCTTCCTGAATATCGTACTGCTTACAATCACCTTTCGACATTTCTGAGGAACCCGATTCTACTTCAGGGACGTAGCTATCGGAGCATTCCGAACTTTCCATACGACGTAGAGATTCTTCTACGGCCAGGTATTTGCTACCAAGCATGTCACTTTCTGACGAGTATTGGCTCTTATTTGAATCTTCCTCTAGCACATCTTGTATTCTCTCTTGTCTCTTACGTGCGCTTGTCACTTGTTTCTTGCGCCTAAACGTCTTCATTCGCTCTCGTGGATCACGTATAACATCCAATGAGCTATCAGTGTCATTGCCACTTGGTGGACTCTTCAGAGAAATATTACGAACGAGTAGTGATTTCTTTACGGGCGTTTTTAATGGTTGTATCGGAGGAGACTCCGAGCTCAGACTGCTAGAGTAATAAGGCGAACATCGAGATAAAGGAGTCTTTCCGGACCTTTCAGCGGATCTCTTTTCCGAAAGCTCCCTGTGCACTGAAGGTATTTCAGGGACTGCGATGGTGGGCAAGTCGGAGGAAGCGAGATAATGTTCGTGGAAAGACCAGCTTTTGGGCTTGCTGCGATATTGCTGATTCGTTTTATACTCCTTTATCTGATTCTTTGACAGTGTCTTATCATCATAACTCGCGTGTTTGGCCAACGGCTTGTAATCGGACCGTATGAATTTACTGCTACCAGGCCCTTCTTCACGCATTATGTTTGAGAATTCTTGGCTCTGATAGCGCTCGCTGTGTTTTTCTTCTTGACTGTAAAGTTGAGATGGCATGTCTATATCTAGTTCTGGCTGTTCGCTTACAAAGTAAGGTTTGAAGCCACTATCTTCACTTTGGCATCGCATGGCTTGTTTAGAGTATCTCTGTGTTTGTTCTTCATAGCTTAAGCTTTTCGGCGGCACCTTTGGATAGCGTTCATGGGTTTCATCTTGTGGGGGGAACCCTTCTCTGTTGTCAAATCTCAGTACTCCATTAGCATGTCTCTGTAAGCTACTTAGTGAGCTGGAGCTAGACTTATCAGATTTATCGCTGTAACTTATAGATGACGATTTATCTGTCTTGCCAGTGTATGACGCAGTCAATCTTAATACAGGTTCCTTAGCCTCCTCAATTTCCTTTGTTGGAGATATTACTTTAGTAATAATAATTTCTGTATCGGGTCTTTCATCGACATTGATATCTTTAACTATTGTGTCATCAGATTTCGTATTATCCGCATCTGCTTGGTCATCTCGAGCCGTGGCCACGAGGGTATGGCTAGTACTGGCAGACCAATCTGAAATTGACTGCGCCAGAGTTAAGGTACTATCGCTCTTTGTACCAGAACTACTGTCCATACCTTTCCTCGAAATAGTGGTATCGGAACTACACAATTTATCGTACTTTATATTTTCCGAGCTTTTATCGAGACTGCTGCTTTTAGAGCTCATTCCTGTTTGAGAACCTAGTTTAATTTTCGGTTCACTTTTTTTACTCCCATGCGAAGATGAATACACCTTCGACGCTTTATCAGACTTGTCACTCTTAGGCACCGAAACGCTTTCAGAAGCCGATAGATTAGCGTACTGGCGAACAGTATTCGTACCAGTGGACCATTCAGAAATGCTGAGGCAAATGGACGTGTCCTCCGAATGTGAGCTGTGTGTGCATTTCTTTTGAGGCAGTCCAATTTTGACTGTACCGTCCAAATCAGTTCCAAAAGAACTGGTTTCTTCCTCTGAATGGCTACTGTGACTGCATCTCTTACAAGTACCAGCACTTCCTGTACTTAACTTAGTTACTGCCCGAACAGTATCTTCGGCATTCGTCTGTGACAGAAGATCATCGATAGAAGTATCAGAATTGTTGGAACCGAACGAATACTTCTGCGTGCCTAACTGCGAAAAACCTTTGTCAAAATCTGGTGAGAGAGACTTACTATCACCACCGAAAACATCATCAGCATACAAGTGATCATCCTCGTATATCGGACTGTGGTTGGTAGGAGACTTTTGGGGCTGATTTATTATAACTTTGTCATCCAAATTACTTTTGATGTTAAACGACTTATTCTCTGAACGTGAACAACAGGACCCTACGTCACCCATAAGACAAGTCGCCTTACTAATCGTTCCACTGAGGCACGACTTATCGTAATTAGGTACCACGCTTTTATGACAATTATATTCATCTTGTTTTTCCAAGGGTTCTACCATGTACCCTGATTGATCATAAGGAATCAATTTGGCATTTTTCGGAGAAGTATCTTCGCTTAGTTCAGCAGACTTCGAGTCGGATTTCGACTCCGGTACATCTTTTTCCAAATCGTCATCATTGTTCAACGTGTCACTGTCGTCATCTGATCCCGCTAAATGGTCTTTTGAGCTCTCCGATTGTAAAGTCACTTTAGTGGGTATTTCTGGCTCGTTGCTCATGTAGTAAATGTGGACTTTTTCTATAATGGGTGTCTCTAATAAACTTGACGGGAGTGACGGCCATTGGTCAAAATCACTCGACTCTTTTCTACCAATCTCATCCAAATTTGTTGGTCTGCTCGCTGCTTGTGGTGGCAGCTCCGGCAATGGCCAGTCATCAGACTCTTGGCTCTCACTAGTGGAAGATTGCTTCGATGCTGGAACAGGTGCAAGTGCTCCTGGCTTACCAGGACTACCATTCCTCTTATGATCTAACGCATCAAAAGCTCTGCTAGCTTTCTCAATATCTCGTTTAGATTCATACATCTCACTTATTTTAGTTTGATCTATTGGTATGTCGGGCATCTCTGCAGAAGTGCGTCTATCGGTGTCTGATATGTAAGCGACGTTGGCGCTAGGCGGATCTGAGCTAAGACTAGCTTGATGATCACTGGAGTTCAGAGACTCCTCATTAATACTTTCTGATCGAGAACAAGCCTTAGTAGAATCTTCATCAGCGCTGGTCTTTTCGGACGCAGTACTACGTTCTGATATCCGTGATAAAGTACGGCCGAATGTTTGGCCGTAGCCTATAACAACATCCGAAGTACCACCACCACCACCACTAGATGACGTAGCTGGATATAAGAAATTGACCGGAAAATCATTCAGATCGTCTGTAAAGTCTGCATCAGTCGAATCTTTAGACGTGTTAGCAGACAGAGGAGGATTTTTTGAAAACGTTTGGAAGTCATCTAACAACCTTTGGTTATTGTACTCAAAACCTTCCTTGTTTATGGCCAAGTTTTCGTATCCCTCATGGTCTTGTGGTATCCAAGCTTCTTCAATGCTTGTGCTATTTTCGCTTCCCGACGCACCAAAGAATGGTCGCCATGTTGGTTTTAACTCTTCACCGCGACGATATGCTTCACCAAGAGACCCAGACGTCGATTCTGTTGTTTCAAATGAACCTCGAGATTCAACACTAAGGGAACCCCGAGAATCAATACTAGATTTGGATGAACTTTTCTGGTCATCAAGAAGACGTCCCTTCCTTCTAGACGAGGAGTCATCAACACTGAGGGAGCCTTTAGAAGGAGTAGTAGTGGTCGTAGTGTCGACACTTGATTTAGACGAACTTTTTTGGTCGTGATCTTTGAGAGCCCTCTTTTTCATGATATCTCCTCTTTCAAATGAAGATGTAATGACATTACCGTCGTCATCGAAATCAATAGTAGTGTTTTGGTCCTCTTGAGATATAGTTATAGCGATTTTAGTCTTTTTAACAGTATTTTTCAGTTCTATTGCTGCATCGGAAGCTTTGGAGGCAGCTGATTGACTGGATTCAGACTCTTCAATGACGGCTTTACCTATTTTTTCAAGACCGCCTTTTTTAACACTTGGCCGTGACAGCTGTTCAACAGTTCTATCAATGCTTTCTGAACTTGAATCAGAATCAGTGGGAGCTCTTTGAGAATCCACTTGACCCTGTTTTTCTAGAGTTGGAGTAGGAGACTTTCTGGCACCATATTTTGACGGGCTCCTAGGACTTTCAATACGAGTAATTTCTGGTATTGGTGAAGGCGATTTTGAATTTGATTTGGAGTGGTCACTAGAAAGTGTATATTGTGATAGCAAATGTTCTTCCCCATATTCCATCGCCTGTTTCAGTTCTTCCAAGCATTCCCGATCCTTTTTATTAAGCTTTTCGATATCTTGTGAAATGCCCAAAGGCCTAGCGATTGAACAACTAACGCTAGACTCGTCGTCAATGGAGCTGCCTTTGATGTGACTTGATGGACTAGCGTCTTTCTCAATGCTGGTCCAAGAGGTCGATTCGGAACTTCGAGAACGTTCTGCACTTAACTTCAACAGTTCACTACGTCTTGACTTAGCAGTCAATAATGTTCTTTGATCCGGTTTCTGTTCTGTAGGAGATTTATCACTGCCAGAACTACCGGTGTGTTCGCCTTCATTCGATTTATTAGACTTTGATGTACTAGAGTCAATAAACGGTATACTCTCAATCGTGGGACTGTTTTCTTGAGGCGGCGTCACAATAATTTTATTCTTATTTTTCCATTTCATGGACAAGTCTATAGTTTTGGGAGGTTCGCGAGAAATCTTTGAACAACGTTCAGTATCACTATCTGACATGATTTGCGATATAGATTCTTGTTTTAAGAACTCCATCAAGCTTGCCGATGATTCGTCGAATGTTCCTTGAGCATCCAATGTTCTTCTTCTGCGAGTTTTGATGCTAGAGTCAGAAAGAGGTAGCTCAGTGTCTAATGTAGTCTCTTCGTAATCGACAGTGACCCATGACCCAGAATCGTCGCTCATACCGCGAGGGATTTTGGCTTTCTTCTGTTCTTGATCAGATGAACTGTCAGCATCGATGTATGGCAATGATAATCCAAGCATGTTGCTTTCATCAGACACTTTCAAATCGCTAACTTCAGTCAAAGATTCTTCCTCGCTGGTCAAACGAGTCACTTCAGCCTTTCGTTCGGAAGTCACTAATGAGTGAATGTCCTGATTACTCTTACTTTCTTTAAGCTCAGTCTGCCTTTGCTTGTTGTAGATGTCCATTTTACGACGTTCCATAATAACTGTTTGTGTATCGTTTTCAATTATAGTATGTTGAGAGCTAGTCATCCATTCCATTGAAGAATCATCTTCAGTTTTGTCTTTGTAACTATTTGAAGGTGATGTTTCCTTTGTTTCTTTTACGTCATCTTTTGGTAATATTTCTGGTTCTTCTTCAACAACAGTTGGATGAACGTCTACTTTTACAACTTCTTGTTTAAAATGCTTTTCATTCTCTGGCAGCATTGACGCTGGTGTCACGTAGTTTCGGTCTAAGCTCTTCGATTTTGCTTTCGAATCCAAATGGACTTCCGCCTTCCTGTCTAAACTCTTCGATTTAGCTCCAGGACTAATTTTTTGGTAAACAACTTTGCCTTCAATCTGTTGTTTTATCTCCTGTTTTTTAGACAAAGTTTTAGGTGATTTCTGTAAAGCAGCCAGATCATCGAACTTGTCTTCTAATGATGGGCTGGACTTGTCATCCATACTCTTATTCATTTTATTGGGCGTTTTCGGTGTCTTTTGGTCCTCAAAGCTCCTACTGATTTTTCCTGTCAGTTTGTTATCAAGTTTCTTTGGAGATTTAGCAATGAACACGTGGTCCTCAGCTTTGCTATTAATCTTAGTCTCAATGATTATCTTGTCTCCTTCAGTTTTGACAACGATTTTGTCTTCTGGTGGTGGGAATGGTGGCATAGTGTCTTTAACTGGACTAATTAAAGTCTTAGTTTGCTTCAAGGCAGCTTCAAACAACATCTGTTGCTTCTCTTTACGTTTAGCGATTTCTGTGTCACTATCTTCTTGAGACTTGGTTCTTTCTTTACTACTGCCGCGTTTTACATCCATCCTCTCCAACGATTTAGACTTTTCTTTAGCAATTTTCTTTGCTGTTTGTTCAAGTTCCTGACTCTTAGCTCTAGCCATGTCAAGTGGAGGTACTGTTAAGAAGTCTGGGCGCTCCTTCAGAGACGACGGCAAAGATTTTTGAGTTTGCAGCGCTTTTACTTTAGTAGCATTCGTGTCTAGAGAACCACCTTTATTGAGTTTACTGCTTAGCTTTTGTTTCTCATCGGGTTTAGGTTTGAGAGTGAGCTTCTTCTTCTCCTTGCGTTTGATTCTCTCAATATCAGGCACTATCTGGTCTTCGCTCAGGTCTGACAACTTTCGAATACTGCCTCTAGGCGAGTTCAATGAAGAAGTAGGTGACCGTGATGGTGACTTTGAAATCGGTGAGCGAGATAGCGGCGATCTGCTTAGTGGTGAGCGAGCCGCTTGAGACTTGAGCTTAGTCAGGTCATATCTGCGCTTGAACGATCGTGGCCGACGTTGCTCAACCAAGTCATTTAACAACTGCAACTCTTCGTTATCTATAACAACGGATTTTAGATCCTCGTGATCTGGATGATCTTCCTCGACTTCATCAATTTTATCAATTGTGTCTTTCTTTGGAACTGCTGCTGCTACTTTCCCTTTTTCTTCAATCAAAGGTTTCTCTTCCAGTATTTCGCCTTCTTCATTAATATCTTCAACTGTATCGTCTTTCGAAGAGAAGGCATTCATAGGTGGAAGTCTATGTAGCTGAATAACTGGCGTGTCCAGACTTTTAGCTCTGCGGCTGGCAGTTGGTGAGTCTGTCGCTTTCTGACGTTGGAGAGAGAATACTGATCCTTCGGAAAGGTTTAATCTAGCATGAGCAAACAGTATTGGAGTGCCACCAGGCTTACGCAATGGCGATATTAACTCATCTCTTAGGCTTTTCTTCACACCGAGTGTTACCGTTTCCTTTTTCTCATCTTTAGCATCAACTTTATCTTCAGACGGAACACCTGTCACTTTCTGTATTTCCATATCGGCTAAGTGTTCGTCTTCAGATTTGAGGAACTCGGTACTTTCTAATATCGGCGAGGGAATGTTTTCGTTGTACTCCCAAGGCGAACTTTCCTTACTGGATTGTTTTGTCTCAGCGAATTTTATTGCGACGTCGTCTTCTGAACTCGGGATCGAAATAGAACGTTCAGAAATCCTACGTAATTCTGTAGCGTTACCACTCATGCTGTCGAGGACTTGAGGGTTGTATTTAGCTTCTAGCTCGGCTAATTTTCTACACTGTGGTGGAGAGCCTTCGATTTCTGTCGAACTCATAGTCTGTCCTCTGTGCCAAGCTCCAGACGTAATCTTATCATACTCTAACTGCAGAATAGGTTCCAAATCCTTGCGTGATTGCGGTGGTGAAAACTCAAGTTTCGGAGCAGCTTCTGTGGTACCGAAAACGTCGTCAGAATCAACACTTTCGTCATCAGACGAGAATGATGTAATCCTTATCTTGTTATTACTTTTCCCTTTTATTTTACTTCCTGGGCCCTTCTTCCCGGTACCTCTACCCTTTGGACCTCTTTTCGGAGGTAGTTTTTCAGACTTAGATTTGATGTCAGCTCGTAATTTTTCTGCAGCCGTCAGAGGCTTAGGTTCTTTGCAAATAGGCGGCTGTTGCACATTTCTACCGTTGATGGTAAACTTTATATCGCATGGGTACATAGGCTCCTGCCTAATACTGTCAGTTTTAGAGCTCGTCGCAGAATCACTTTCAATCTGACTCAGTTTGTTATTGAGTGTCTCGAGTAGAACAGGATCTAAGTTTTTAGTTATATCCCTCTTAGGACTCGGTAAATGTTGCAATTTACCACTTTTGTCAACTTCAAGAGTTACTGGGTCCACTTTAGACAGATCGATATTTTGTGTAAACAAGAAGTCTCGATTTTCAACTTCAAGGAACTTCGAAGTGTGTTCTACTTGAATACTGTTCCGTGGTGATTTAGGCGACTTAGGTGATTTCGGTGACTTGGGTGACTTAGGTGATTTCGGCGACTTGGGTGATTTCGGCGATTTCGGCGACTTGGGCGAACGTGGTGACTTAGGATGATCATGATACTTGCACCTAGGGTGAGCACTAACAACATGGCGTCCATTTTGTGGCGGTAGCATCACGATATCTGGAGGTTGTCTTTGATCATCGTGAGGAGATGGAGCAGTTCCATTCATCACATGTCGCTTATGCAATACATAAGGAATATCATAACCATCATCGACCACTTTCTTATTATCCTTGAAACCTGCTTTGAACGCGTCGAACTCTTTGAAATAGTTCTTAGGCAAGTCGAATTGAGTTCGTATATGATCGGGCAGCCTTGTTGGCAGTTCGAAATGAGAACGCTTAGTCGCGATTGGCGGAGCACTGGGTATCTGACGGAACATATAATCTTCATCACTGGATTCCGCTGGCGTTAAATCAATAGATTTCTGATGCATTAACACATGTCTGCGAGAGTTAACACTGCTGAAGCGTGGTCTATTTGCCAAACTGTTTGGATCACTCTTAGTTCGTTCGACAGTCGGATGAGTGTAAGGAACTGTCGTGTCAGCCAGACGGCTGCTTGAACTAGTCTCAAGGATCAGCTTAGGGTTATATTCGTCAAAGTGAGTCTTTGCCATTAATTCCTCTTTCAAATTCTCTTTTCTAACGATGTGTGTATGAACCTTTCCACGCTTGTCAAATTCTGATTGGAGAATGGAAGCTGTACCAGACTGGATAGCGGATTGCTTAGCTTTGTTCTTGGCATACTCAATGCTGTCCATTGCAGGCAGCACTCTCACGTTCACATCTGATTCATTCGACGACTCTTTCACGAGATGCGATGAGGCGTTCTCTTTGCTGATCGATCGCGTTAACGATTCTATCTTCTCTTTATCGAAACTAAATACAGTATCTGAAGAGCGACGGCGCTGGTAGCTATGTATTTTCGCAGCCCTGGTTCCGTCAATCTCGGTATCAAGACCGACTATCTTTTCCGGCCAAATGTGTGTGGTGATCGGGTGAATATCTTCCTCTTCAGTTGATAATTCGTCTGATTTCTTCGGAGGACTGGAATCTGATTCGAACTGACCCGAAAATTGATCCAATTCCACATTCTGCAGGCTGGCGGAATGCAATGGACTAGGTTGCTTGACATGCTTACTATTGCTAGGAAAAGTCGAGTACGGAGT
>OX451387.1:4891700-4994006 GCA_949629135.1 Eremobia ochroleuca
GGGGGGAAAGAACACGCGACGAACGATTTGAAGAGTGGGAGATACATCGATTGAAGAAGAAAAACTAAAAGTTTTGCATAAAAAAGGTCGAAACTGAATTAGAAACCATAATTGGATACAGGTTTAAACCAAATTAGGGGCCATTTTCACAAAATATAAAATACAAACAATCAATCAAAAACATCGTTACTCTTGCACAGCTATAAGTATCTATTGGCGCTCGAATGACGTTGAAAGGGGGCGCTGTTGGTAAACATTTGTGCATTTGTTTCGACAAAAGACAAGATGGCGGCGTTAGTTCCAATTTCGGCCACGCGCCAAAAGAGCCTTGTAGCGCTGTACACTCCAATAGGTAACGTTACGTTCGGACATGTTCGTGTAAGTTCGTACGTACCGTCAGAGCCGGGCGGCAGCGGCAGCAGCGGGTGCGCGGAGAGGCTCTGGTTGAGCGGCGCGGGAGGGGGCGCCACGTTGCCGCGCGAGCCGCACACGGAGCGCGACGCGCGGAACGAGCCCGACCTGCCGACAGTCGGGCAGAGGATGGTGACGACTGACACCAGCTTTTGGTTTCGCACTGTACTCGAGTGTGTGGCCGCCCTTATCACAGATCACATACGCGTAGGAAATATCTGTGCACTGAGGTTTGCCCCCCTAATGGTACTTCGTGTACATAAATCGTACTAATTAATTTTCTGGCGCGTCTAAGATAAGCCCACAGATATTTCCTCGACACATACTCGACTTCATATATTCGTCATTAGGTACACGGGAGAGTGTCTCACTATTGTCAATTCCGCTCAAAGTGTAAGGTGTGGGAGGAAAAACTGATGGAAGGCGACATAATTATGGTGTAGATCCAATAAGCAATTGGTGAAACAACGCTTATAATGGCCAGGGTACGTTAGCATTTGATGATTTCATCAAACATGACCCATTGTACCCCGTGAAAATGTGCGTTGCGCATGTATGCGTGCGTCGTAGAATGTAGGAAGTCGAGCATCTATACAGTATGTAATCTGTGCCCTTACGATACGCGTCGCGCCGCGACGGGCCTGCGGTCCTCGTGCGTCAAGCAAGCGTGACCAGCTAAGTTCTAGTGTCCGGCTAACTAGTGAAACCGTGTGAAAGAACATTTATTACTGATGCTTATTTTAGGAAGAAAAGAGGTTTCACGCGACGTTAAATGAACCAATCAGAGCGCAGACCCATCATAGACAAACCCTACGTGATACGACAACACCATCCTCCGACCGATTGTCAGTGCCGTCGCAACGCAACGCACTCGCCACTACACCGCGCTCGTTTAGAAGAAGCGGAAATTTCAACGGATACAGCGCATGCTCGAGTATATGCTATGCTCTGCTCACGATATATAACGGGTCACACGACAAATTGCACGAAGTGTGCAAAATTAAATTTAATAAATATGCAAATTGCGTTTTATGTAGGAAAACTTATTTGGGGTTAGGGGAAGAGATTTTTATAACATTAATAATTGCCATTACTTCTCGTATCATTACAATAAAAATCAGTAACATCGTGCAAAATTTCAACGACTTTTATTTTATGTGAACTCTGATAAATTTTGTTTTTAAAAAGTAATGATTATGATTTATGTTATAAAAATCATGTGTTATCAATAAACCCAAGTATTCCCATCAAAAACATATTTATTAAATTTAATTTTGCACACTTTGTGCAAAGTGTCGTGCAACTCATTCATTCGTGAACAGAGTGTATTCACCATCGATTAATACAAAACTATCGAAGCCTCACGCTAACCAATCGTTATAGTTCGAGGGACTGTTGTTTACATCATGCATCTGTTCGTTACGAGTCGCTTCTCTTGTCACACAAACGCCCACAAGACAAAACCAAAAGCTAGTGTCTCCCAGCCCATGCTAACCACTCACCTTTAGGATACACTTAGGCTAGTATTAACTTATGTTAAGAATCCCGTACATCCTACCTATACCTCGGTTTGTTTGTAACACTATGTTACATCTATAAGCGCTGTCTAGCTACTCTTCGCAGTAATTAAAGATAAGTTACAGTCAGAAAGCTATTTATTTTTTACTATAGCGGCTTAAGCTGATTATATTTCAATATTCATGCAGTTTTGAGTTTAACGCGAGATAAAATTGACTTCTTTCACTCTTTGTCGCTTTTACCTCGCGTCTATTTTAATTCTACTTTAGTACATATCTGCCATAATAGCTAAGCTTATGTATAGTAATGTATTTAGTGTAAACGTACCTCTGGAATGTTTGTCTCTTCACGTAATTGTCTCGTACGTACTCGACGATTTGTTTCTGGGTTTTACCGCTATACCTATAAAGAGAATATGATGATTTATATCAAGCAACTATGAAAAGTATTAAAGGCTAAGTCTTTATTGTTTAATTTAGGATATTGGATAACCTCGTTGGTCATTTGCATCATCCTTACATAGTATAAAACAAAATCGGCTAAATGTCTGTACGCGCATAACTTCCGAATTACTGCACCAGATTAGATAATTATTTTTTTTTGTTGTGTTCGGTACTGCCAGGACAAGATTTGGATGAAGAAAATTTCGGAAATTCGAAAACAAAACATTGCAGACGTGCGAAGCTGAGGCGGGCTGCTAGTTTAAAGTATACAACTTTAAACGATAAATGGGAAGCGCTGAATATTACAGTCGAACATACAGTTAGTCAATATTTAATACCCTTAGGAAATGAGTTTGAAAATTACGTTTAGCTCGTTTCACGGCAATTAGGGTCCATTCAAGTATTACGTAAGAACCAAAGGGGGTCTTTGCTGCTTTGTTTATTTTTGATGACATGGGGGACCGGGAGGGGTCTGGATGGTGATTACGTGAGCAATATTTAGAAAATAAATTGTATATCGTTTATATGTTACGAATATTATATTTAAATACGGTGTTGATCATTTGCTTGAATCAATATTAAATGGCAATTAAATTCCTGTATAGTTCATAAATTCCTTATTTCCAGACTCGTGAAAAACAATAAAAAAACTTGAACAGATTTAAAAATATATTTACCAATGTCTACTTAAGCATAGGAGGTAAGATCTCTGCTTACTTTTACTGACAAAGGGGGATGGTAGGCGAAATTTTATTAAAATTCTGGTTACATAATACTGGAATGGCCCTTTTTGTCAGTTGTTTTGCATTAATACAGTCTGTTTTTCAACAGTTTTATTTATTTATTTATTTATTTATTTAGGATCTCCAACAAAGGATACACATAAACAATAGAAATTTACAATAATAAAAAGGTTCTTTTACGTGTGCTCCTTCAATTACAGGAGACCACAGCATGCACATATAACTAGGTGTAACACGATAAAAACAGAGAAAATAAATTATGAATACAAATTATGAAATTAGAAGGGAAAAAAATATAAAATTAACATGTCAAGATTGAACATTCATATATAAATGGTGTAGGCAGGATAAAAATAAAAATTGAGAATTATAACATTGAATGATTTTGAGGAAAAATAGTAATGATTAAAAATTAACATGTCAAGATTGAGCACTAATATTCCAATTGTTTAGCTTAGTTTAGTTTAATTATAATTAATTGACATTTCAGAGAGTACTAACATACTATACACTTAGTTACTTTGCGGTGGTTTAAAAAACTAAAAGGCGTGATATTAAGTCACCTGCATTTATTTTTTGGAAAGTCGATTAAAATGTGCAGAACAAATATTAGAAACCCAACCCAATAGTGAGTAACGACCATTATAATAGTGACGAAAATGAACTTCGATTGCGTTTTGGAGCCTGTTTTAACGTCTTGAGAGAGCGAAAGATGATGCTAAACAAAACGTATAGCACATGCGCAAACTTATTGGGTTAAAGCCATAATTCTGCCATTGCATAATGGGATGGCATTTTGCAATGTCACAATAATAGCTTAAACTTGTTTATACCCTGGTATCGGTAATAAGAGAGGAAGGAAATAATATGTACAGACGCCAGCACATCAAGCTACTACAATGTGTCAAATTTCTTTAATCGATTTTCAACTTTATCGCAAAAGCATAAGATTCAAGGTTGAATGCGAAAATTGGACAGTTTCGGGTAGTTTGATGCGCTGGCGTCTGTACATTGTTGCGAAGGGTTAACGTTTTTCTTTTTATTTATTTTGTTTATATTTCAACAGTTCGGCACCCGCCTAGTCTTGTAATATCTCACCTAAACGAGGATCCTCTGGATATGACCCTAGTCTTCTGTCTCGGCTGTCGTGCGACACTCGAACAACGGAAGAACCCGTGGTTCTCCACGCATTTCTTCCAAAAGTTCTTGCATTCGTTGCGACCGTCGAAGAAGAATTCTACTACGTCGCGGTAGTAACCCTGTAGAAAGAAAGACAAACATTACTATCGAGAAGTCTTAATTTACAACTATTGTTTAAAAATGACTAGATTTCACCAAATATTATCACAACATTACTTTTAGTATACTGCAAACCTGAATATAGTTTGTTCAGAATAAGTAACCGAATCGATTCCAATAATTTTAACACCATGTTATATTTTGTCCCAAAAATATTGAAAAAAGCTAACAAGTTGGACATTGAGCGACACTTAAGTACATATCCGCAATCATATATTATGCGCACAACACAGGTCACAGCCGGTCGGCCGGCGGCGCGTGTTAAGTGGTATTCAACTTTTTGTACGGACAATCAGGTAACATAACAAGCTTATAACTTCGTGATTTTTCATGATATAGTTTTGAAATTTTGTACATAGATTATTTACATAAAAATACTAGACACGTGTTTCGGGTTTGCCATATACTAAAAATAATGTTGTATATTTGTTTTTAAGTATCTGCAAAGGTACTTTAAATGAGTAAAGAGCTACATAATGTGTGGAGGGCACATAAAACTAGGTATATCTGCTGAACTTCGCTTATAAAATAATGCTAGGCCATTAGGGCTGACTGTCTAGGGTGAACGAGGGATCTGCTATGGCCTCTAGTAAAGACTACACCTGTAAAAGTCCAACGAACGCAGTAGTTTTATAAATGCTAATCTCTACAGAGTATAAAACAGTCGCTTTTCGAGTCAGTTTGTGTGGCCGCTTACATCTTTTAAACTCCTTAATACATTTTGATGCGGTTTTCACCATAATTTAAAGCATTAATTCCGGAAAGTTTAACTTAGAAACAGCCCAGAAATCGACATGTTTTGACATGTAGCTAATGCACCGTGTGGAGGAAGGGCGGGTCGCTAATAAAAATAAAATTGCACTTACACTAACGTAACCCTCAGGATGCAGCTTGATAAGGAACTTTTTCCTTTTGAACGATATTTTCCGTATTTTCGCCCAACTGAAAGTGTTGATCTTTGTATTGTTTTGGAACACTATGATACCCAGGTGTGCGACTGCGAGGTTTAGTGGGACACCTTCGTGGTCTTTCGCTGGATGCATTTTTATACCTGGAACAAATATTGATGATGATTTATTAGGACATATTAAAATAATATTTATTTTCAGTTTTCATTCCACGGATTTGCAAAGAACTCAATTTCACTTTTCCACTCGACTTGATCTTGAGCTTATAATGTGAATCAAATATAAACAGGACTTTTTTTATTACTGGTCGCTGAGTGAAGTGACGCGCTTGGTGCTGTTGTATGTGTTAGGGGGGATCATCTAGGAGAGGGGGGTATACTGCTCCGGCTCACTTTAGTTTATTACGCGCCAGTAGCATCATGTATGAACAGGAGGTATATAAGTCTGTTCAGCAACGACTTATCATAATTTTTTTAACACGGGAGGGCATAAAACCTTCCGAAATGTTGCATCCACTGACTCTACAGTTCGATAAGAATACGCTTTCAAGAACTCAAGTGTAGGAATGGCACAAAAAAAATTTAAGTGGAGGACGCCGTTTTCACACTGACCAGATAGTGGAATCATTTGTGTGCAATTGACTAAAGGCACGACCGACTACATTCTTTGATACTGGCATCAAGAAACATCCCCTGCGCTGGGAAAAATGTGTTAATAGAAGGGGAGATTATGTCGAAAAATAAAATATATTCCTTTTTTTTTACGAGTATAATAATACGTCCGTATTTTTTTTTTTTTTACTTAAGTCCGGTTTATATTTGATCCACCCACGTATTTTAAAAAGTAGTAAGTAGTATTTCGTAATCACGTAATTTTTTTTTGGGTGTAAGAACAAACAAACTTTACAGAATTTTATTAACTTCCAAAGGGGGTGAAATGACATCTGTAGGCGATCACGACACTATTTCCCAACACTATAATAATACCCATAAAACATTCGGAAATCGGAAAAACTGAACACAAAATCGTTTATTTTTTTTTTTTTAATAGAACAATCTTTAAACTCCACTCACCGTATAATTCACATCTTCGCGCCGTTTCTAATAAGTTTAAATCTGCCTCCGCGGGACTCTGGCCTCTACAACACAAAAGAAAAGAAAACAATCACTACAACTCTCTGATTGGTCTAATTACTCGGATTATAGTGGCTTTCATCTTATTTCCGCAATTCTGGAGACTTTTGCCTCGCTCTTGTTTATGTTAGAACTTTGGTTTTAGTACTACGCGGATTAATGATTGCGGGAATCGTTAATGAGTTCAGACGAAGTAATATTGATGCTGAAAACGTCTGGAAAGTTCTGGAAGCTAAGTAAAAGTCAGGAATTATGCGTTGATTGAATAGATAAATTAATTTAAAGTAATATCTTTCCTGTTTTCTTTAGAAATTGCAACATTATACAACATACTAGTACCTGCCTACACTGACACATTGTGTAGCCAATTTATGATAGCTTTAGTAAAGTTTTTGCACCCAACGAGAAAATTATGTATAATTGCAGTAAGAACAATAAACTCAGCTTATCTACAATGTGGAGACGAAAATACTACAATAAATGAAAATAAAGGCAAAAGGCCTATATGAGTGTTTTAAAATTTACAAATAAATCGTAACACTGAAATAAAAAATGTTATTTCTTCAAACAAACTAAAATATTTTTTTGCACTCGATAAACTTCATATACTAAGGGCTGATATTTCAATTATTTTTATTCACGGAATAAAATTGACGTCCGACAGTTTTTGTATGTAAGAACTGTCAAAAATTCAAAATTATTCTTCCAATAAAATTATCTGGCGTTGGAACAATCAGTCCTAAATTAACTAATAAACTATTAAAATTAAAATATAATATCCTAACCTAACAAAAACTAAATACTAGTGATGGGCCGACTTTGTGTTTTGCCGTTCAGCCGACTAGCTAACAGTATACCGCTGGTCCAGTTGAAAACCAGCGTCAGGCACCAGTTGTCTGGCATTTTTGCTGAACTGGGCCTTTTTGGCGCAGCCGTGAGGCACACCTTCCTGTTTAATTTCTTACATCGGACTTTACACTTTGTTATTTGATTATTATTTGTTTTTATCTGATGTATGTCTCAAGTGTACTGTGTGTCTTACAGTCTGTGCTAAATAAATGTATTTTCTTTCTTTCTTTCTTTCTTTACCGTTTGGACATATTTGATTGAAATTTTTAATGAAGACTAGGAACGTCATTAGAATGATTACGAAGTTTAATTTTGCTGTCGTCTCCACCTTGCATCATCTGCCTAACCTTTTCCCAACTATTTTGGGGTCGGCTTCCAGTCTAACCGGATACAGCTGAATACCAGTATTTTACATGGAGCGACTGCCTATCTGACCTCCACAATCCAGGTACTGGGAAATACGATACCCCTTGGTAAGACTGGTTGTCAGCCTTTCGGGCTACTGACGACCGGTAACGACTGTCAAAGATCCACGAATGACAGCCGGGACCAACGGCTTTACGTGCTTTCCGAGGCACGGAGGGGTCTTGGTAACCTGCTCGATCGACCCGTGCGGCTGTTATTATTTAGCCACAAGCCCATTCACCTTGCATACTAAATAATAATAATTGTATTTATATTAATCGAAATAATAATGAATACACAGCTTATTAAACAGTATTCCTTTTTTCACATTTTCACCAACTTGCTAAACATTATCAAAATTGTTTCAGTAATTTAGCCGCCATTACGCAAAAACAAACAGACAAGCTTTCATGGTGTATCAAGACTTACAGATGTTTCTTATGGTTCTCCATGATCCGTCTCTCGGACTCCGAGTCCTGTCCGGGAAAGAACTTGTAGCCGCTGAGGTACGTGTGGTCCGGGTAGTCTTCTGGCACGAAGTCGCCGCATTCCGCTAAGAAAGCATAAGAGAAGTTGGTTAAAAATAACAGCCATATTTCTTAAACAAAGCTTATTTGAGATTTGTAAATTTTGACTTGAGCAGATACATAATCAAGGCAACTAAGGCCCATTTGCACCACAAATCATTTATCAATCCGTCAACCATTTCAAGATGATATTTGAAATATGTTTATCGCTAAACGCATTAAGTGATTTGTGGTGCAAGTGGGCCTAAATATCGATGGCGCAATTTCACAAACCTAAGTTATTGTGCTTTCCTAGAAAGCTTTTTTCAGATAAACTAGCTCATCATCATCAGCTGATACTAGTAAACCATTTAAATCGAACAACGGCTACTCTCATACAGTTGCTACTAGCCACTGACAGCCCTCTAGCGAAAGTTTAACCTTTTGACCACCACGGACGGCTATAGCCGACAAACGAAAACGTGCCAAACACGCCACCGACGTCTACAGCCGTCAAGACAACGACATTTTTTAAGTACAAAATAAATAGGTATACTAAATTATAAAAGATTTATTTTGTACTTAAAAAATGTCGTTTTCTTGACGGCTGTAGACGTCGGTGGCGTGTTTGGCACGTTTTCGTTTGTCGGCTATAGCCGTCCGTGGCGGTCAAAAGGTTAATATTGGTCTGACAATTAAGTTTTAAAAATAGTATAGATACCAAACAATGAGTTCACCATTTTATAGTATTTCTATAGACACAGCAAGTATACCTGCTAACTCCAATGAACGACCTTCCACCAGTATTTCAATCTAGTTACATACAGGCTGCATGTATACAGGGAGCTACGAATACTAACTGGACATGAATCCTCAACTAGTCGACATGCCCGTTTCGTTATAAATATGGAATTGTTGATGATTTAGGTCACCACGTAATTAAAGTTGCGTCGTGTGGCGAGCGAAGTTTGCGAGCCCGATACAAGTTTTACACAAACACACACACACACGCACGGCTCAGCGCCGAGTGTTGAAAATCCAACAGTGTTGTTTTTTGACGCGCTGGGACTAGGATGCGCTCTGTTGTATTCTCAATGCTTGGCTCAACACAGAGGGTTGAAAATCCAGTGCGCGATAAAATCCCGCTGCGATATTTTTACGTCTGTGCGAACGTCGGTTTATAGAAACCTGGATACAAAATTCACGAGTAAGCAAACAACGACCTTAAAACTTGTAGCGTAACGTCGTCGGCTAAAAGATGACAGCTGGTACGACCGCATAATGGCTTATAAAATCAGATAATCTTAAATGGTTCGTGTCTGACACGTGTGATGTTAGGTGTGTCAGCACGACTATACAGCCTTGGCCAAAAGTATTAGGCACCCTACAAATGATTGCATTACACACATTTGGGATGAAAAATAAAACTAATTTTACTGTCTATGTTTATATATTTATTAAAACAATAAAAAATATTAATATTTAGTGGATCCACCCTTCGCTTTTATCACCGCAGCAATCCTTTGGGGCATACTGCGTACGAGCTTTGTGCACTCATCAGGACTTATGGCATCCCACTCACTTGTTAAGGCATTTTTTAACGCTGCCTTTGATGTAATGCTATGCTCCCGTATCTTGCGCTTCAGTATACCCCAAAGATGCTCGATGGGGTTCAGATCTGGAGACTGCGCCGGCCAGTCCAGCAAGACAATGCTGTTATTTCTAAACCAAGCCATCGTGGTCGCCGATTTATGACACGGAGCATTATCTTGCTGGAATTTGACGCCGTCTAAGTTGGTGCCACCGAAAATACGCACCAACGAAGGCATCAACACAGTTTCTAGCACATTGATATACTTTTCACTGTTCATGCGGCCTTCGCAAACAAACATTTCGCCAACCCCATCGGCAGCCATGCAGCCCCAGATCATAATGCTGCCGCCTCCGTGTTTGACGGTTGGTACCACACAATCTGGATGGTATTCCTCGCCGACACGCCGCCTCACAAACGTCACACCCGGCGTTCCGAATACCTAAAAACATTTAAAAAAAACACCCATGTTAGATTGGTTGTAATTCTTACAAAAGTTAATGAACTAATTAGTAATTGTTGTTGTTGTTTTATACCGATGATATAAAAACTTACCTCAAAGTTCGATTCGTCGGACCATACAACATTGGACCAATCTTCTTCGGTATAATGTTGGTGTCGTAGAGCCCATTCTAAGCGGATCTTTTTGTTATTCTCGGGTAACAGAGGCTTCTTCCTGGCTTTACAGCCTCTTAAGCCCGCTTCTGTAAGTCTTCTTCTTGCCGTTCGAGAACTAATCGGCTTTCCAATGTTCTCCGATAGAGCCGCAGCGAGTTCAGAAGAAGTTTTTTTGCGGTCCTTGAGAGAGTCACGAATCAGTTTTCTGTCCTGACGCTCAGTAGTGACACGTTTTCTGCCCGTTTTCACTCTGTTTGTGTGAGAACCAGTCTCCGCGAACCTTTTAAGAGCAGATTGCACCGCACATCGAGAACATTTTACCAACTTGGCGATCTCTACCTGGGATTTGCCCTCTTCGTGTAGAATCTGGATTTTTATCCGTTTTTCTATACAAAGTTCACTTTGTTTAGGCATTTCGTAAAATAGACAGCCTCTACTTGACAAATAAATAACACACACTAGCTTCTTGACACCATGAACAGCGAAAGAAGACTGAGAAAAAAAAAGGAATATTTGTCATTAAATGCCATTTCCCACTAATTGCGGACCAGGTGTTTTATGGCACGTCAAAATTCCTTATTTATGGTTTTAAATAACATTTGTATTCACCTCATGGGTTATTGTTTAACAGATAGCTTTGTTTTTGCTATACTTTATTAGTAGCACGTGTTTTATGGGGGTGCCTAATACTTTTGGCCAAGGCTGTATAAGTAAAGGGAAATTGACGTGATTTACATATTTTGGATAAATTCTTCATTATTTATTTTATTTTATCAATTTTAATAAAACTCACTTACTTAGCATAACGTAAATGCCTAAACCTAGGTACATTTTATTGCTTTCATATACCCTTTCTATGATACGGAATACCTACATTATCTAATACGTGTTTAGGCTCCCGCAGACAGGCGAGACGCGACAGTGCAACGATTTCCATTATTTTTTTCTACTAGAATCGCGCCGCGCCTGTCTGCGGGAGCCTATACAACGTGTAACGTTAAATGCGCAAAACCTGAAAATAGTTTGATCAGAATAACGAGCAGAATTAATTGAACCACTTTTTAATATAGGTAAAATTTTCAAAAAATCTTCATAAAAACGTTGCCGTGTCTATTTATTAATAGGTCAAGCAAGCCAATGTCAGCGCGGCGCAGCGGCCCGGTGACGACTCCTCCCTCGATAAAGCGTCGTCGCAGACGCAAGAAACGATCAGAATGGCCAGTAAATCTAAAACAGCACATAAAACATTTACAATTTTTTTAATGACTTATTTTCTCTCTGAAATAGGTCAATTGGATTAAAAATCAGTTGGGGTTGTCCGAGGTTTTGCGCATTTAACGTTACACGTTGTATAGAAAACCCGCAACAAATGAGAAAAATTCGTTGATCATCGATGAAGATGTAAGTAAAATATGAATACCAAATATCTAAATATTTGATAACCAATTTTACCACACAAAACACGATGAGATAGCACAA
The DNA here is from genome assembly GCA_949629135.1 of Eremobia ochroleuca. Classification (NCBI taxonomy): domain Eukaryota; kingdom Metazoa; phylum Arthropoda; class Insecta; order Lepidoptera; family Noctuidae; genus Eremobia; species Eremobia ochroleuca. The sequence goes on from OX451387.1 coordinate 4,903,604, forward strand.
TTACACAACAAATCACAACTGTATTCGTTACCTTGCACTATATAGCTAGCCATAAGCGCAGCAGTGTTCTCATTGCACTGTATGCATCCCGTCGCCAGGTCCTTCTTCACTTGCAGACAGAACAGGTACCGAGTGAACTCCTCCTCCAACCGTGCAGGGTCTGATGTGTAGAACTTGACGCAGAAGCGCAGGGTCGGTTCCAGCATGGACAGGCCCACTTGACGGCACATCGGCTTCTCGGAGTCTAGCCAGTACTGGTGAAAGAAAAGGATATATTGGTTTATTTGTGAAATGTAAATAGTAATGGACGTAGCGGGGGTCCAGCCTAATGCCATTATCCGATGGCTGAGGACCTGCATAAGCATAATCAGACTATAATTTTCTCACAGCTGGGACATACGCCCTCTCTCTGTGAGAAGGAGTCATGATCCACTACGTCCAGTCCAGGTTGGTGCGTGTCACATGTCTTCGAATTTTTTGGTTCTAGGACATGCCGGTGTCATCTCGATGTTTTCCATCACCGTTTTGAGAGCAGTGGTGATTAAATTAAATACACAAAGTGTGCCTGTTTGGGTTCGAACTCGCGAACTACAAGTCGTAAGGGCGCTTTCCCACGGCAAGATCCCGTTTTTTGCAGGTACGGTTTTTTGCATGATCCTGTTTAGTAGTGTACGTTTTTAAATATACATAGTCACACAAGCATCCTGTTTTCCGGATACTGCAAACAGTTCATATACAAGTCAAGAAATAAATATAATGTCAAAAAAATAAAAAAACTAATAATAATTAATATTAATAGCGCAAACGAGTTACGCTTATTTTCTTGCGTGCGTGCCAAAAATGCATCATGTGCGCCTTATCTATTTCTTATGTTTTTTGTGAGTTTCTAGAGTGAGGAAAATATGGCGACACTTGAACTTGAACAAATATGCAGTGAAAGAATATCTCTCGAATACCTATGCATACCACCGTACAATATTTAACACTACCTATTTTTTTAAAACACGTTTCTTGTATCACGTGGCATACTAGAACATATTTTATTTTTATTATTTGTTGTTATAGCCCCAATAGAAATACACACCGAAAATGTCAACTGTCTATCTATTACGGTACATGAAATACAGCCCGCTGACAGGCAGACGGACGGACCACGGAAGCTTAGTAATATGATTCCGTTGACACCCTTTGAGTACGGAAACCTAAAAAGGTTAGCCAAGTACTTTATTGCAGACATCCTAACTAAGGAAACTCTAATGTTATTTTTTCGCGAGTTAAAGTAAATGATACCATTTTTCATAGTGCATTATGTAGTATGATTTACAATGCATTGTACTCGCACAACAACGGGCGACATGAAAGGCTAGTCAGTATCTCTTACAGTTCTGTATTCTTTTACGCAACTAGGAGTCTGTAATATTCAGTATTTACGAGTGATCATACTTCCTTCTTTGTATAATGGTCCACTAAAGTACTAAATCTTGAAGTAAAGCAATTTTATCATAAGTTAGTTCACAACACACTACTTCTGTTTAAAATTAGGTCACTACAAACTGCTGTTGAAGTTTTATTAAGGTTGCTTCCTAGTACTTTCATGTAAGTATCGCTGTCATATAAATCTGTATAATACAAGGTGTAACTTAAATAACGCACAACCTCTTAAGGGGTCATTGTACTTATCATTATGAACAACTTTTACTATGGGACCAAACCGGAAATCGCGAAAAAAAAATCAGCTGTTCCCTACATTTATGTTTGCATAGCTCGTCAAAATGTAGGGAACAGCTGATTTTTTTTTCGCGATTTTCGGTTTGGTACCATAGTAAAAGTTGTTCATAATGATGAGTACAATGACCCCTTAAGAGGTTGTGCGTTATTTAAGTTACACCTTGTATTTGTAAAAGAGATCCTTTAAAGGAGGATGCGCCAAGGTAGCCCGCCAAATTAAAACTTTCTTACGTTATTTGCAATTTGAAGGCTTTAGGGGCTTGTGGCTAAGTAACAACAGCCGCACGGGTCGATCGATCAGGTTAAGTTACGCTTGCCGCGGTCGGTCTGTGGAGGGGTGACCATCTTCACATACCAAGACCCCTCCGTGCCTCGGAAAGCACGTTAAGCTGTTGTTCTCGCCTGTCATTCGTGCATCTTTGACAGTCGTTACGGGTCGTCACTAGCCCGAAAATCTGGTACAACCAGTCTTACCAAGAGGTACCGTATTACCCAGTAACTGGGTTGTGGAGGTCAGATAGGCAGTCACGTAAAATACTGGTATTCAGCTGCATCCGGTCAGCCGGGTTCCGGTCTGGAAGCCGACCCCAACATAGCTGGGAAAAGGCCGGCAGATGATGATTTCCACTTTGAAGGTCAGTGTCATGATGAATGTTAATTAAATAATGATTCGCAAGCGTAACAACTATACCTTTACAGAATTATAATAATTAAAATCATAAATACAACCCACTAAGTTCATATAATCCTAATGAATCACGATGTCATGGAATAACAATTAAAAAATTGAATTTCGTGGGCTACCTAGTGCATCATCCGAACCCTACAATTATTGCAGGCGGAACAATCTGGAAGGGATCTTGTACAATTACCATTGTTGAAATTGTACGCAGGGAGTCATTAAAGTTGCTCAGTCATGAGTCAAAAACGAGAGAACAACCTTTTTGTCATCATTCTATACAGGTAGGAAAAATCTATAGATTCGCAAATTTAATGCTCGTTTATCCTCTGGAACACAAAGCCATAATTAGAATCGGCGTTATCCAATTAAGGTTGCACTCAATTGTCATATGAGTATGTAAGGTTTCCAGAAAAACGCTTGACTGCACTTAAGTTATGTTTTAAATAACTGGAAACTATACAGAGAACATCGACTGATGTTCAGCAGACCAATTCCCTTAATTGAAAACGTTCAAAATCTAGTTGAAATCTCATCTCAGCGACAATGAATGTCAAAAACTTGTCAAAAATGGAGGGAAAGGACATTGTCCGGAATCGCCCTGTGCAACACAAGTATCGGACATACACGATAATTAATTGTATATTTTATTATATTAGTTGCAAATACTTTTGTAACACGGACTAGCTGCATGCCAAAATGAATATTATAAAGTATTTTACGTGACTAATAACATTAATCGCCGCCATCTTTGCCAAACGTCATGTCGTGCCGAAAAAGATTAGGGATGCCCAATCGATTGCCATCGATCGATTGAATTTTTAATGAACTGTTACATATCGATACTGGAAATATGAAATAAAGTAAGGGACAAAACCAAGGTTTTCAGGAGAGCAAAAATAAGATATTTTTCTTACAAAACTGATTATAATTTTTTAACTAAGCATATGTTTCACGTAAAAAGTTTCTAGTTAGGACAAAGTTTCTTAGATTTCTTCATTCTTTGAAGCTAAAATAGCAAAAAGAAACAATAAAGCCTAAAGCTTTAATATATAACTCATTTTCGACAAAATGTCCCTTACGTTATTTCATATTTCCAGTATCGATATATTTTTTAATCTGAATCACATTTTGAATTTATTTCGCTTAAAGTGCAAATCAAAGCTACAATAATAACATTCAATCACCATTCCATATATTATTATGCCCTATAAGTATAATTTAAAAAACCTACTAAGTATACTTTATGAATGAGGTCGTACTCAATTTCAGATAGGTAGTTAGAATAATGCTGAAGTGAACAAAATCTACATATTTCATGATGATCATTATTCAGGGTTTTCTAATTATCGTTAGAAAAGTGTGTTGTTTACTTCTTACTAAACGATTATTTACGACAATTATTAATTTAAAAAAAACCTTCCTTTTGGGCTTCGCCGCAGTCGGGTAAAAATATTTATCGTTACTAAATACATTATAAATGTTTTCTTTAAAAAAACAATATTTCAGACTAGATACAGATGTTATTATATATTCATATCATAATATAAGCATAGAAGTCTTAGAATAAGTAAAATTGTCAAACTTATACATAATGGTACTAAAATGATCATATGACAAAAGTTGATGTATGTACTACAGTTTGTAACGTATGGCCATAGTAAATCTTAGGAAATATCGATAAATCGTATCTTATTTGACACCCCTATTTTTCACATCACTAAATAGTCACTTGTAACCTAGTATTTTATCTATGCTTGTAACTGTCAGTCTCTCACCTGTGCTCTCACTTAATTACATTAGCGTCGCTTGCTCTTTGTAATTGTATCGGTGTGTTTTGGTGACTTTCGGGACTACATATATTGAATATTACGACTTGGCTATTTTAACGGACTCTGATTCCTATCAAAAACGACTTACTTGGCTGTGATTTTCGGAACTGTGTACCGCTCAAACGATAACCTGGCACTCTTAAACGGACTTACGCATACGCAATGGAAAGTGTATTTTGTGTGAATTGCGGCTCTGCTGGTGGTTCCATGTTGTTGGAAGATGAACATATTCGTCACTGTATACAACAATGGACTGCACCTCTTTTGGTAATTAAAATTCTACTTTGTCTGCATATTCCAGGTCCCGTGGTGTACATTATTCTGTTTGCGTTCTCTCCGACTTCTATTAACTACATAAATAAGTTTCTATACTTGATCTTATACATTGTTTGCAACTATCGTCTTTTCTAAAAAAAAAAGAATGAAAAAATTATTAGAGTATTTTCATTATAATAAGAATCAATTTTATAGGTAAGTGCTTTATAACAAAACAAGTGAACTATGTTTTTTTTTAGGTTCAATCTCATGATCTCATATGCACAACATGTTGGACATTAGCTCAAGAGATGACAAACACTTCACTAACATGTAATGTTGGTAGAAACTGTGCACTCTGCAATAGAACCTTGGCACCTCGGGCACGTTCACACCAACTGATTGCTCTGAGAACTGACACTCAACATAATGTGAATATCAGAAATATCATCATAGAAAGACTTATGCCATTGGAGGTAAAATATTTTAAGGAAATTATTATTGGGTCATATTTAACATTGGATTTGCAGTGGGTGTTATTGATATTTTTTATTTTAGATACGTGCATCACATTATATTTGCCATCCTTGTTGGCAAAAATCTGATCGTGCTGCAAGGCATTATTCAGCACCATCTTCATCACGAGATACTCCTACAACAAGCCAATTGCAATGGCGATGTGCCAATTGTGGTATTCATTTCAATAGACAGAGACGACATATTCTTCATAATGATGCCATTCTTGTGCAAATACAGCAACAAGTTGCACCACAAATAGTAAGCTTTTACTTCCATTTGAAACTATTTACATTTATAATAACTCTGTATAGAAGAGAAGGCATAAAATAACAAATTATAACATGTTTTTATATTACAGGTTACTGCAAATGACTACATATGTGATGCTTGTCACACATTATTTGTTAACAGAGATACCACAACATCACAAGATTTGCAGGATGTACCAGTGGTTGGCCATCAACATGTTTGTGTGGTATGTGGTTGTTCACTGGCACGAATCCAAAGTCACTCTGTACAAGCAGAAAGTAACAGCCACATTTTAGATGTTGTGCGAAACTGGGTTCAACCACGAGAGGTGATAGACTTTTACGATTGGTTAACTATTGCAAGAAATTAAGCTAGTATGCTTAAACTTGAAATCAATGCCTTATGTATTATTTTGTTTAGTTAATAGATTTTTTTCTGGTCAGTTTTAGTCATGCAACATTTGTGGTGTAAATTGTTTTATTTATTTTACTATAAATGCAATACGTAACCAACATTTTTCTTTTTTTTAGATTCAGTCATCAGATTTACTTTGTAATAGATGCTTTCAAAGAGCAAACACCACAGCTGTCAATGATACTTTACCTGTATCAGGAGTCAATCCAGATTCACAGCATACTGAAAGAATAACCTTGCCAAATTACTCTAGAGCATCAGATACACATAACAGATGTATATTTCTGCTATGTAATAGTACTGTACAGCGAATTGTTCCTTTTGTATTAAGGGCGAGGCTCTTTAAAGATCACAAGTACTATATACCACCAGGTTGTCGTATATGTGAATTGCATTTGGCAAGGCAGTCATGGTCAGAACTCTTCGATGTTGAAAATGTTAACCGAAGTTTTACGGCAGCTCACATAGAAGACTTTTGTGAGTTATTGAAAAATGAAAACCACACATTAGATTTTGAAAATATTGAGGAAATGGATGATCATCTAGTGTGGTATTGGCTGGGACGCACGAAAGAGCAATTCAGAGAACTCGAAGCAGAACTCCCTTATTTTCAAAATCGTACTACATCACTTGGTGCTTATTTAATGAAGCTCAGAACAGGAGATTCGGACGAAAGAATCTCTTCATTATTAAAAATTGGAAGAAGTACTCTCTCAAGACTTGTTGCTAAAGCACGAGAGGTTATGATGGAATGCTTTGTGCCAGCACATTTAGGGTTACAACATATAAGTAGAGAAGAAGTTGCAGCAAGAAACCTCTATATTCCTGAGTCTTTGTTTGGAAACCCTGGGACTAATATGGAGGATAGAAAGGCAATCATTATAATGGATGGAACATATATTTATGTTCAGAAGAGTAGCAATTATGCATACCAAAAGAAAACATATTCCCTTCATAAATATAGGAACCTTGTCAAACCGTTCATGGTAGTATGTTGTGATGGCTATATAATTGATGTTCTGGGCCCTTATGCAGCCACAAAATCAGATGCTGACATTTTAAAAGATGAATTTTATGATTCTTCAAAACCTATGAGACAATATTTTAGAGAAGGTGATGTAATGATTTTAGACCGTGGCTTTCGGGACAGCATTTCCCTCTTACAAAGTGTGAACTACTCGGTTCATTATCCTCTCTCAATAGGACCAGGTGAATATCAATTGAGTACAGCAAATGCAAATGAATCCCGTAAAGTGACCCTATGTCGATGGGTAGTAGAAGTGGTCAATGGACGTTTTAAGCGAGATTTTAAGCTGCTGCGCCAGGAATATTTTAATAGAGCATCTAATCATTTGATGCAAGATTTTAAGGTGGCAGCAGCATTAATAAACAAGTTTCACCCGGTTCTAGAAGACAGAGAGGATGCTCGGGTAATAATCTCCACAATACAAGAAAGAATGTTTACCAATAATTCATTAGCTGATTTTGTAGAACGCAACAGTTTAAATAGAAGATCGGCCCAGTTTGAAAGTATTACTGTCAATAATGAAATTCTTCTAGATTTTCCACAAATGGATTTAAATGACATGATTTTAATACCGTTAGGTGTTTATCAAATTAAACAAGCCTGTTCATACTACGGTGAACATGTGAGACCTGATGGTTCCTATGTTATTGAGGTGTGCAGGGAGGTCGATCAGGATTTGATTAATGAATTAGAAGTAATTAATTCTGAAACCGTATGGCTATTACGAGGCAAAATTCACAGCCGTCATATCAGCAACAAAACATATTTTGTTTATATTGTGATAGATTCATCACAAATAGGTCGACAAGCGATCTTGCAATATTGCTGTAATTGCATCGTTGGGCGCAGAACCATCGGTTGCTGCGCCCATGTTATGACCATTATTTGGTACTTGAGTTATGCGAGACATCAAAATAATATCGACCCCCCTGCACAGTTTTTAGACAATATTTTAATTGCCAATATAGAAGAAGAACAATAAACATGAAATGAAAATCTGTGTTTTATTTCTTATTCTAACATAATAAGTTAATGTAGGACTGTAGGTTTAAAAACCACTTACTACCTAATTGGTAAGGCAGGTTTCATAGTCACGCGTTTGAACAGTACCGTCCAGAAGCACTCTTGCAAATGCACTAAATAGTAGTTGCGTTATATAGTCACGCCGTTCAAGCGCGAACTGTTTCCATTTTTAGGTATACACAAACATTTTATCTCATTCCAAAACCAATGCTAAGAGTACAAGTAACTATGTTAATTAGATTCTATGCATTTAAAAGTTGCACTTAGATACACTTGGGCTTCAGAAAAAAATGCTTAGGTACATAATTATCTAGGTAGGTACTAAAAATAGCTAAATGTATTATGATATTGCTTATCAGTTTCTTAAAAATCTCTCGGAGCTATGAAAAGATGTCAGATTTTGAGGTTATAATCGAACCAATAAGGTTCAATTATAACCTCAAAATCTGATACTTTTTTTTTTAAATATATCTGTTCTGCAGCTAGTCCGCTATAAAAATAAGATGTTATAGGAGTTTACTAATGATCGACAATACAATTCATAATTTTCCGACGCTCTTGGTTCCAGGGCGAACAATGTTCGGGCGCAGAGCAATGTCCTTTGGCGTATTTTTGACACATTGAGACTAAGATTGAGACTGTGAACGTTCTTAAAATTAAGAGAATTACCCCTCAGCTGTATTGGGTAAAGGCTAGCTTCTTCTTTTCGTTTCGACGGTATATCTATGTCGCTTATTCTGTTTGGGTCCAGTAGGTGGCTAGGCTACCCAAAGGCTGCCTAAAAGTTAAATCCTGAGTAACTGGAGTCTAACCCGGAGTTCATTGACACTACCAGTTAGTAATTGCCACTCCTTGGAGTAAATAAATTAAATTGTATCTTGTTATTAATAATTTCACTGCAATCGTATCTTAACTTTTAATTCTTTTATTTTATCTAATGTTATTTACTTTAATATAATTTTATTTAATTTTGTTTAATTTCGTTGAATCTCATTTAATTTCATCAAATGTTGTCTAATGTTATAAAAAATGTAATTCAACCTAATTTCATGATTGTATGTGTAATTACTAGTATTGACCGATAACTTGTACGTTTGTTGCAAACTGTGAATATAAATTGGTTAGTATTATAAATAAAAAATAAACTTGGGTACCACGGAACTTTTCAATGTACTCAGAAAAAACCCCGCTTGGAACGATCTTTCTGAATCCCTTTGTTCCACTACATAGCAATGCATTTTTCAAATGCGCAGTACGGAGGACATTTGACCTTTATAAAGTACGTCAATAAGGTCAGCGTTTATCCCTCTGGGACGTTGCTTGCACTCTCATACGCTCCATAAACCGTCACAAATTAGTAGCCTTGCATTATTTTTAAAAGCAGAATGGAAACTACAGTACCCCGCCGTAAAAATGTTACAAGTTTTTTTTTTTTTTTTTTTGTAAATTTCGACTTTGTAGAGCGTCGTCTTACTCATAGCTCTCATGTCTGTCTCAAGTCTCATGTACCTCTGTAATGGTGGGTACACATAAATGAAACGTAACATGAAACGTAACATACGTTGAAACGAACATGCCGTCGAAAGAGTTCAAATATACAAGGTGTAACTTAAATAACGCACAACCTCGTAAGGGGGTCATTTTACTCATTATTATGAACAACTTTTACTATGGGACCAAACCTGAAATCGCGAAAAAAAATCAGCTGTTCCCTATATTTTGACGAGTTATGTGAACATAAACGTAGGGAACAGCTGATTTTTTTTTCCGCGATTTAGTTTGAGCCAGCGTGTAACTACGGTTGTGTACATTGTGCATTAACCTCCTGAGTACATCTGTCCTTTGCATAGTACATAAGAAAATAAAAAATCTATCTTCTTCGTTTTAATTGGCAACACCAAAATATTTTATCAGTGCCATCTATTGGCTTCATGTGTTATAATAAAAGTTAAATTTCAAACGTAATCTGTGATTTCTTTAAAAAAATGGCGTCGGAGGACAAACGTCGGAGCGTGCGTCCGCGCAAAGGTAAGTTAATATTTATTCATCGAATGAATTCTTTCATTATTATGTTATTTTTTCTATTAATTAACGAATTAACAATGAAAACTAATAATTTAACTATTATTTTTACGAAAAATTAAATAAAGGGCTTGTGATCAGATTATGTTTTTTTTATGTTCTTTGCATAGTACGACAGTATGCAATTAATATTTCCCAAGAGTGTCTTCCCATGTACTATGCAAAGTACATTAAGGTTTCTTCAATGTTTTATGTTTGTTTTAGAGATCACAGTCAGCGAAATAACAGAAACTTTAAACTACTCTGAGTTTGATTATTCTGGGGATGATTTGGATGAAGATCCCGATTGTAAGGTTCTAATAAAGCCAGTTCCTTCCAAAGAAATCCATACCAAAAGTGCTACACATTTACCAGAATATGGTGAAAAACAATGGCGCTGCAGAAAAGGTGGCTGTGTTAAAAAAACCACAGTGTTCTGCAAAAAATGCGAAAACTTATGTTTCACGTCTAATCGAAACTGTTTTACAAACTTTCACGAAGACATTTAAAGTTATAAAAAACTTAGGTTTAAGAGTAAATGATTGGAAAGGATTGATCTAAAGTACCTACATTTGTTTTGATTAAGACTGTATAAGTTTCGTTTTTGATGATTATATTTGAGAAAAAGTTTAATTTTTGTTGATTTTGGAAAGTTTAATAAAAATATTTTTTTATAAATTAATATTCTGTTAATTAACCCTCACAATTTCTGACAGTGTCTTGAATGAAATATAAGAATATTATATAAATTACTTATGAGCTTAATTCCCTTGTCCTTTAAGTAGAACATAGCGAAAAACCAGTTTTTCCAGCGCATGATTTTTTTCACTATTTTTCCCAAACTAAGACGTTGTTAAGCAGTGCACTACAAGAGTTTCAAAAGGAAACTCCAAAAAAAGTATGTCTGGAACTCAGGAGGTTAAACAAATAAAAATAAATAATGAATTTGTTTCAACGTGAGTTCAATGTCATATTAACGCCTGGGCACTGTACTTCGTTAAACTTCATTATTTATGTAATTTGAGTTCCTCAGAGTTCAGACTGGAGTACCCTTTGTCACTCAATGTCAATTTTAATGTATCAGGGCGTTGGAGTTACAGATCAATTGAAAACGTGGTCTCATTGTCATGTTGATACGTATGTATGTGACGTCTGCGAAATAATCTTCAGGTGAATGGTCGGTCATGCATGCAGCAACCTGCCTAATTCAGTCAATCAACTCAGCTTATTTATTTATTTTTATTTATTCCTTTATTTCAGGCAACTAAGGTCCATAGAAAAAACAATACATACTACTAAAAACATACTTATAAACTAATACATACAAAATTATCAGCTGCTAGTTGGTTAGCGTTTATTCAGATTCAGGAAAAACTGAGCGATCAGTCTGTTATTCTATACAAAGCTATTTCATTCCGAACAAATAAATAATATACTCGTAATTATCTTATTGGGTGTTGACGGAATAATACCAATGCGGAACAAGTACAATAACAACAGAATAATAAGTTTGATCATCATCGTGAGGAAACCGGCATATCCTATAACCAAAAATTCGAAGACATGTGACATCTACCAAACCGCACTAGGCCCGCGTGGTGGATTACGGCCCACTCCCTCTCACCAAGAGGAGGCCTGTGTCCCAGCAGTGGGAACATTATAGGCTGATTATGCTAATAAGTTTGATAATTCTGCAGGAAACTCATACGTTCTGGGATTCGATAGGGGGTCTTCTACCCCTTAAGCAAGAAGTCCATAGTTACTGACGTTTACTACTCCGTAACACTTACGGACATAATATGAGTTCGGTTTCCGAACTAAAAATGAATGACAACACAATTTAAGAGTAGTCTCTGTGGCCGTTGTGTTTTTGCCCGTCCGAAATGAATTTGAGTCTTGTATTCACGGATCAACTACTTTTAGCCCGTATATTCGTTGACGGACTTAGTTCAGTAACAAGATAAATAAGGGATATTGTGCGGTCACAACCAGCTGCACTTTGTCTTGGCAGATTTTGGCAAAAGTCCAAAAACTTCCAATATCTATAACTACAGATGTATTACTACATTTTATCTAAGTAAGTAATAAATGTAGATAACGTACCCATACTTTCGTACCGTTGGCGTCCAGGTACTCTAAGCCGAAGTAGTCCGCTTCCAGAAGGTGTAGCTGCCGACATACCTGGTCGAATAGCACTCTGCCTAGCGCCTTCGACTGAAACAAACAGAAACATAGCATGAGTGAAGTTTACATGAACTGAAAAACGAAAATTGATGAAATATATACCGCGGATGCAAAGTTAGGGTTTTTGTAAAGTTTATAAATAAGCTAAACGGAAATCACATAAATTGGCAACATCTAATTTATGTGATTTCCATTTAAACGAATATCCATTTTATTCCATTGTAAAGTAAGTTGATTTCAGAATGACTGACTTTAACAATGACTTTACCAACTGCTATCGGAAAAAGCACATAACGAATTTTATTTATTTTACCATTTATGTACACACATATAAACACATTTGTTTACATGTTCGAAAACTTAATCACGAACGCAGATTAGGTCTATAATGTCGTATAAGAAAGACATCGGAAGTAGGTTATATTACTTCCGCATCTCGATGTAATGAAACCGACCCCACTTTCGAGGATGATGATAACGATCGGAAGGACATCAATCACTTGAACCTGTCAAGCTTTGAAGCTTCAACATATAAAAGGACTTATAGATATACAAACATACGTGTAAACATTATCCTCGCAGTCGTGTATAAAAAAACGAGAGAGGTGTAGAGATGGATTCGACATAATACTACATAATCTCACCACATCAGACGGCCAGAATATGTACACATTCGTTTTTTTTAGCCTATTTCGTGTCCCACTGCTGGCCAAAAGCGTCCCCTTTTTCCTTCCAAACCTCTCTGTCTTCTGCGATCTCTGGCCATGTTAGCCGTGCAAAGGTTATCAGATCAACGCACCGCCTTCGTCGTAGTCTACCTCGACGGCGATATCCTCCCTAAGGCGTCCTTATGATATTTTTTTAATTGGGCAGCGCCCACGCACAACACGCAGAGGTAACTCATTAAACCAAAAAAATATATATAAATATGTCTTCGGGAAACGACTAGGTATCATGAATTCGCAAAATAAAAGGTTTTACTAGAAACTTTGCACATAGATTCCCTGAAAAAACACTACTCCTGAACATACCGAACTTCCGAGTCATTTAAAGTATTCAGAAATTCCGTCCTTTTTTATTGTGGCTTCCTTTCCCGTTTGTACGGTTTGCCACGGAACATATCCGAAAATAATGGCTTTAAGGTTTTTTTGCGTCATCAATGCGAAGGAAATAACCCTTTACCCTGCAACTTATTTCAAGTTTCGGCAGCCATTTTAAGAGCCCTTTGAGACATCGAGACTTCGAGGGTAAAATATTGGCGGTAGCTCCAGGCAGAATTATAGGCCTTTTATTATTGGTAGATCCCGTAAGAAGTGTTTTTGGGTTCTACTCCCCCTTATACCAATAAAATGCTTACCATATTGTTATTTGCTTATTTTGTCAAGAGACGAACAGAAGAATGCTAATTCAAATCGTCATCATCATCATCATCGACCTAGCCTTTTCCCAAATGTTGAGGTCAGCAACCAGTCTAATCGGATGCAGCAAAATACCAGTATGAATGCAGATGAATTGCTAATTAAAATCTATATCATCTGCCTAGGTTTTTTCCAACTGTGTTGGGATCGGTTTCCAGTCTAACCAGATGCAGCGTAATACCAGTATGAATGCTAATTTAAATATGGTTAGCAAATACAGATCATAACTTACTTACAAAAAATCCTATCTGAGCCTAATGAACAAGCATACATCCTGAATCTTCAAGGCTGAGTAAACAAATACAGGAAGTAAAAGAAACGTACAGAAACCGTATTCGGGACATTAAATAAATAAACCCTGTGTTCACAAATCTAAGGAATATGTGTAGCTGCAAATGTCTGACTCTGCTGTACAACACCCCTACACAGAAACCTACAGGAACTCTGGTAAGTATATAATATAGTATCCTCCTATACTAAAGGCCCAAAACTCTAATTTTAAAACAAAAATATATTAGGCGAAGTACTAAAATAAATAAAATTCTGGATGTTGTTCTTTCTGAACAAAAAATATTGCTAAATCTACTGCTGAAAAATGCCAACTAGTGTTACTCAGTGATCTGACTTTTTATACTGTTTTAAAATTAATATAATTTATTCTTTCTATACCAGCAACCTCAGTTTTTACCGAGCGCATATTTTCAGTGATGAATACAAAATGCCGAAATGAGCGCAATAGGACCAGCAGGTAATTACGTAACATGCTATCAGTAGTAGCAATGGCTTATATTTTGACAGTTCAACAACATTTATTGCGTTATTTACGTTGTTGAGCTGAAACATTTTTCGAACATAAGAAGCAAAGGATCAGCAATATTCCTTCAAAATGATTCAGATTGAGATTGATCGTGTTACGCAATCCGGGGGATTATTAATAAAATTATTATAAATAAAATAAAAGCTGAATTAAAATGAATGGTTTTTTGTAATTTTAATTTAGAGTGCAATAACAGTTATGATATTTTTAAAGAACATGAAAACTTGTTAATAAAAGCTCAAATTAGCAAAAATACGCATTTAAAATATAAAATATTTTTGAAACATAACTAATTATATTCTTTTTAATTTTTTCACCATCTTCTATATTTTTATGGCCAATGGCTTCGAAAATACCTAATTTGACATTTAAAAAAAAGTTGGCAACCCTAGTCTGTACATACAGAGAGCGTACCTAGCCATATCCTAAGTCCTTTTGCTACATCCCTCAAAATTTATAGCTACTGTACCCTAAGCAAACAGGCGACAATGTTCCCTTAGACTCGTAAACATTCCTATCTCCAGCGTAGGCATACTTTCCAGTACTCAAGCTCCTAACCGGTTCAAAGTTATAACACGACTTACTCCACCATAAATGGGTAAATCAATATCGTAACGTAATACGCCTAGCGCGTTTCGCATTGCTCCACCCGTAACTGAAACTTGGAATATAAAGTTACCCTGTGTTGACAAACAGCCGTGGCTAAGTTAAACTGTAAGCTAGCTAAAATAATCAAGAAGTCTTTGTTATTTCTTTGACCGTTCGTAAATGGGAATGTTGAATGTTTCATTTGTAGGTGGCATTATGTGGACCGATTACTTGGAACTTGGATTTTTAACCAGTATTATGGTTAGATGTATTTAAACCCTATTCATTACTTAGATTAACAATTTAGCTAAATTAACTAGCGAAACTTGACAGACGCAAAAAAATATTATTATCTAAATTCAAAGGTCGTCGGTAGAGTAACCAAAGCGTGTAGCTTTGGTTACACGCAAGCGCAACCATTCAGTAAACTTGAACGGAACGGTTACTAGTAGTTACCCTTAAGGGCAACTACCAGTAAACGTTCCGTTCCACGCGGCTATGTTAAACAGTAAGCTAGCTAAAATATTTTTTTTTAATGTATGTTCGGGAATAACTCCGTCATATATGGACAGATTTGCAAAATTCTTTTTTTTTCAATAGTTATTCCGAAATGGTCCCATTTAAATTTCGTAAAGATCTGGTGATGAGTTTCGGAGACAGACAACGGAACTCTTTAATAAATACCAGTAAAACAACCGTGATTGCTGCTATCGCATATGTATACATTGTTTACGCAATCGCACAACATAACATCACGTCTGTACCCTATAAACGCAGATGCAGCTTCCTGTCACTGATATTTACATAGCAAGTAATGTTATAACTAAAAAGTGAAAAACAAAAACTTTAAAAGCGCGAAAACAAAATCAGCTGTTCCCTACATGTTGACGAGTTATGCGAACATAAACGTAGGGAAAGACTGATTTTTTTGTTGTCGCGATTTCAGGTTTGGTCCCATAGTAAAAGTTGTTCATAATGATGAGTACAATGAACCCTTATGAGGTTGTGCGCTATTTAAATCACACTTTGTATAAGTTTACATGCACAGCATTACAGAATAAAATCCCAAGGCGTTGCACAGAGCAATTTACATACTAAAATGTGGCACACATAGAGATGGGTTTATGCCCTGGCAAATTGGGCGCTTTGAATAAACGCCGGATAAATGCCCGTAAACGCCCAATAAATGCCTTTTGTCTGGGCAAAAACTTTAACAGAACTTTTATTACTTTTTTCATTCAAATTATTTGATTAAATTCATATTTGAGTGTGCAGAAAAGATTAATTGGTCCAAATAGCGACGTCAATACAAAAAAATTCGATTCCTCATACCTAGGGGTATCCGAAAATACCCCATATATGTTCCTTTTCCTGTTAATGAGACACTACAAAACTCTATACATTTTCTTTATCTGGTCAATTGTTTTCGATAGTATTCTAGAGTGTGGTAGAATGTTCTAGGTACTTGTGATGTGGGGAAATATAAAGGCGCCCTCGCGATCGGTTTAGTAAGTTTGAAGAAAAAATGGACGAGCGACAAGTTCGAACACTGTTCTTATACGAGTACTTTTTAGGCCTCTCGCCCACGCCACGGCGACTTTTTGTAGCGATGCTGTCGCGCTTTCGCATCGATACAGTCGCGATGCGGTTGCTATAAAGATGTAAGTGCTGTATTATACCGTTTGTATTGAAACGTATAAAACGAAAAATACCGTATAATACGGTATTATACCATTTGCTACGGTATTTTATGTATAAATCGATTGTTTCTGTATTTTTTAAGTAAATTATCTGAGTAATAATTAAAATACTGAAAATACGGTGGAAATGCACAGATATAAAACATGAAATGGTATTTTGAAGTGAAAACTTTAGCATCGTTGTGATTTGAAAATCAATGAAACGAAAAAGCGACGGTAAAAAGAGATAAACACACATATATAGGATTTAACGTGCGAGAGAATGAGATAGAAGTAGTGATGAGCAAAATCCAAGACCAAGACCATGATCAAGACTCGAAGTATTTGAGCAAGACCAAGACTATCTATACACTAGCAAGACCAACACCAAGACCGAACAAGCAAGACCAAGACCAAGACTGAGTAAGCAACACGAAGACCAATACAAAGACTGTCCCAGTCTTGGTCTTGGTCTTGCTTTGCTCATCACTAGATGACGATGACGATGACGATGATGACGATGACGATGACGATCACGATGACGATGACGATCACGATCACGATGACGATCACGATCACGATGACGATGACGATCACGCTCACAATCACGATCACGATGACGATGACGATCACGATCACGATGAAGATGACGATCACGATGACGATCACGATCACGATGACGATCACGCTCACAATCACGATCACGATCACGATGACGGTGACGATCACGATGACGATGACGATGACGATCACGATCACGATGAAGATAACGATCACGATGACGATCACAATCACGATGACGATGACGATCACGATCACGCTCACGATCACGATCACGATCACGATGACGATGACAATCACGATGACAATGACGATCACGATCACGATGACGATGAC
Source organism: Eremobia ochroleuca (assembly GCA_949629135.1). NCBI lineage: Eukaryota > Metazoa > Arthropoda > Insecta > Lepidoptera > Noctuidae > Eremobia > Eremobia ochroleuca. The sequence continues at coordinate 4,920,974 of OX451387.1, forward strand.
ATCGTAGATTGTCGGTACTGCTCTGGGTGCCTTCAAGCAGAAACCTAATACGCTGATAGTCGTGTAACACGACTATTAGATTAGATTATTATATTATTAACCCGGCGGTACTCGCTAGGTGTTTACATGCACGAATACTCGCTACCGGGTAAAAAATACCACATGATTTAAATGACATTATCTTGGAAAATAAGTTAGCTTTACAGACTTTAATGGCGTATTTAGTTTATCAATACTAATGTCTAATAAATAAAAGAAAATTGAAAGTTTGAATTATTATTTATTTCAAATTATAGCTTATCTTAAAAAAGAACGCAAAATTAAAAACAAAAATTCTTCATAGTCTTAGAAAAATCAACAAAAAAATTTTTTTCTTAGGTATCACGTAAAATTGAGATCAAAAATTATAAATCGACAGTGCTAGTGTAGTTGTACTCTGTGGTATTTTTTACCCAGTAGCGAGTGCCGCCGGGTTAAATTAGATTAGAATTAGTCATTCTAAAATATAGAATACAATCGAAACTTCAAATATATTTTATTTATTAAACTACAACTCTTCGTAATAACGCAGGATCTTAAAAAGTGAATCAAAATCTAAAATACACAAAATACCAATAATACCGTAAGTTATGGTAAAATACCTGTTTAATACCTAGCCTTTTGGTATTATACGGTATTTTTACAACCATAGGTTGCTAGCTGTTTGCACTCGCTCACACCACGATTCTCAGTCGCGATGCAAACGCGATACTGTCGCGCTTCTGTCGCGATGCAAAACGCGTTTCAGTAACGACACAAAAATGCCAGACTTGCAAGATAGACTCCGTTGAGGCAACATTAGTCACGTTGTCTTTGGTGCTGTTTTTACAGCACTCGACCTGTCTTTGTTGCACTGATGCTCGGTTTTCCACATCTCCACTCACGCGCCACCCTCCCTCCGTTCTCTCCCCGATGTCGTCCGACACGGTCGCGCGTTTACTTCGATACAGTCGCGATGTAGCGAGTAGCGAGTTGTCATCGCTTCTGTAGCGCGTTACAAATGCGACAAACGTGCGGTAGTAGCGATGCTGTCACGCGTTTACGAAACGCGGAACAGCCTCGCTAGAAAAAGTCGCTGTGGGAGAGGGGCCTCAGGCCACAGTGCGCGGGCTGGGGCTGACAATATCAATACTGCATTGGGCGCTGGAAGTACAGACGCCAGCACATCAAGCTACCCGAAACTGTCAGATTTTCCCAATCAACTTTGAACCTTATGCTTTAGCGATAAAGTTGAAAATCTATTAAAGAAATCTGACAGATTGTAGTAGCTTGATGTGCTGGCGTCTCTACAAGCCATGCGACTGTGTCCCGATGGCTTGACCGTTTTAAATGAGGATACAGGAGCCTTGAAAGTCAGCCACGTTCAGGACGACCAACCGCTGTGAATGATGACGATTTACGCCGTGAACTGCAGTCGAATCCGGATGCTACCAGTTGTGAATTAGCGGAAGCACTTAACTGCAGTCACCACGCCGTGGAATACAATCTGCATGAGTTTGGGTATCGAAAAGTTTTGGCTCGGTGGGTACCGCACATCCTTACAGACGCCAGTCGTGCAGTCCGTGTCGCTATTTGTCAATCACTTTTGCTGCAACCCCGACGTAAATAGTTTTTGTCTGATCTGGTTACTGGAGATGAATCATGGATTCATCACGAGAACGATACACGTCGTGCTTTTTGACTGCCTCGAGAAGAAACGCCACCAACTCAACCGAAGCTGAGTCAAAAGAACCACTTAAAAGTTCTGCTTTGCAATTTCTGGGACGCGCAAGGCATGCTGTTTTATGAACTACTACCTGGGGTAGCCGGTTTCGCTCAGGGAGTTGATATGGGATTGTGTGGTAACAACAACTACAACAAACACACACAACTACAACTTAACATTTTTTTTATTGAAAATACATTCTAACTACAATACTTGTTTATAAACAACATTTTTCATTTTTCCGGGGTATGTATGTATGTATAAATTTTTAGAATTTCCTACTCAATGATCTAGGATGTTCCTGAATACTCTCGAATGTTCCCAAACATTCCACAACATTCCAGAATGTTCTTGAATGTTGTGGAATGCTCTCGAATACTCTCGATTGTTCTGGACTGTTCTAGAAATTTCCAGAGGGCAAAAACTCCAGCCCTTATATCTTCAAAAGTATGCCCTTCTGGTAAAAACGGGAACATTCTTTACATTCTTCATGGACAGGAGATAGAGGCTTACCACACCATATAACTCCCTTGATCGTACCGGGACTCATTTCTAAGTTTTAGCGGCATGCACATTGCACACTTTCTTTTATAACATACATTGATTACACAATGAAACTATAAACGCTGACAAATATTCAACCCAGCTCACCAAACTATCTGCTGATATCAAGAAAAACCGACGAACACGAGTCAATGTAGTTTTACTACAAGATAACACTCGACCTCACGTCGCTTTTCCCGGTATTTTTATGGCAGAGTAGTATATTATGTACAAAGACTATTGTAGGATCAAAGCCAATTACAAGACCACTTCATTTTTCATTTAAAGAGAGTTAAAATTATATTTTCTATAATTACCTACTGTGATTTTTTTAACAAGACTGATTATTTGATTAAAATTTTAATTTACATACAAAATACTGACATCAAGTTTCATTTTAAGTTAAGTTCCTGCTTTATTTTTTACAAAACAAAGTTATTAGTTTTTGCGCCCAGTGATCGGGCATTTATTTGGGCGTAAACTCGTTTACGCCCAATATGCCAAGTTTATGCCCATTCTGCCCATATTTGTTTTTGCCCTCGACCCATCTCTAGGCACACATACCTACATAACTAGCCTACGTAAAATACAATTTAAAAATATATATATATATGAAAATACGAGAAAAATAACAAACTAACACTAAGGGCTGATTTTTCAATCGACAGATATTTTTTTATTCGTGTAATAAAATTGACGTCTGACAGATTTAGAATGGAAGAACTGTCAAAAATTCTAAATTATTCTTCGGATAAAATTATAAAAATAAACAAAATGCAATAAAGTGGAAAAGTTTTTAAATCTATCGTATCGTTCGATAACCAGCTCGTCTATGGTTCGCAAGTTAATTGAATTTGACTTTGAATAGCAGACGATGGACAACTTGTCCGCGGAGACTGCTCGGATTTCCATACGTTCCATCGTCGCGGGCAAATTGTCCATCGTGTGCTTAGCGCCTTACCTATTTGTTTGAGATATCTATTCCAAGAACGCTATTGTAACTGGCCAAAAGTCGTGGATCAAACGAAATAAAACGAGTTAAAGGAGGTAATTTCCAACAAAAAAAAATTTTCTACAGCATGGCTATAATTCAATGGCCCTAAAAGTTATGAATATTTAAAAAAAACAATACTGAGTTCTTTTACAATTAGACTAAGAACTTTTGTAGTGCTGATACACTATCTAGTAATAATACAACACCGTTTTATTGTTTTATATCACACTTTTTTTTAAATTATTCTAATTGTAAAAGAACTCGGTATTATATTTAAAAATGGCCATGCTGTAGAAAGATTTTTTGTTGGAAATGATCTCCTTTATCTCCCTATTTCGTTTGATCCACGGCTTTTTGGCCATCCTGTATATAATATACTAGCATTCGCTCGCAACTTCGTTTGCGTAGAATTCGGAAATCCCACCGTTTAAATCCTATTACCCGTTTTCCCGTAGGAATGAAGCATTTTCCCGCGGTAAAAAGTAGCCTATGTTAATCAGGGATAATGTCGGCTTCTAATGGTAAAACAATTTTTCAAATCGGTCCAGTAGTTTCGGAGCCTATTCAATAAATACAAACAAACAAACAAACAAACAAATCTTTCCTCTTTATAATATTAGTGTAGATATCAATATCACCACAGTACAGTCTCCATACTCTCCCCCTGGTATCAAACTGGTCACCTCGGGCACCAGTCCGTTAACGAGACTGTGACGGTGCGTCGGACCGTGTGCGAGGGGAGGGGGACTAACGCTGGCCACATTATTAATAGTTATTGGTTATTCCGTAGACATTGGTTTGATCAGTTATTATTAATAGTTATTGGTTTGACCCTATAACTTTGAATAGATCCTGCACCCTAATTGTGTAACACACTATTACTCTCAATTTGAATCAGTTTGAAGCAATATGCTAGTCCATTGCTCTATATTGTCGAAAAATGTATCTGCTCAACAACGTAAATAACGCAATGAATGTTGTTGAACTGTCAAAATGAAACCCATTGCTACTGATAGTGTGTTACGCAATTACCCTGCTGCTCATAACAAATGAACGCTATTTGGAACAAAAGTAGTCATAACTGCAAGATCTTCCAATTTTCAATACAAAAAATTAACCACCTTCCGTCTCGCGTCGCACCTGTGCAATTGATGCCCCTATGACTGCGTCGGCTGAGTTCGCGTAGCTGAATTTCGGGCCATATTTAAACTTTTTGTCATGGAACGAACGAAAATTTTGACATGACATATTGATATCATTTATTTATTTATACTCACACTGGAACGCCATTCAGTAATTACACCAACGGAACAAAAAAATCATTCATCAATTCAAAGTTGTTTTTGAATTTATTAAAAAGTAGGCAAAGTATTCTCGTCTGCATTGAGAAAGGACAATTAGATCGATTAAACCCACCTACTACTTTCTACTGCTTGACCTACTAAACTCAAACAAGATCGACTTAAAACGCCTTCGTTTTCCTCAATGCTCATGCCGCGCCTTAATTACTCAAGAATCCTCAAGATCAAGGTAATGGAACCTTCCATACAATCTGAAACAGAATTTTAGATGGAAGATAGTTGAATAAGAATGGCAACAGGTCTATGTTACACAGAGTGACAATGGAACAGGGAGATCAATATTTTAGTGCGGAATCATAACAGAGGGATCAAGGGGTAATGCGTTGCCCCGAAATGTGTTCAATGTGGAGAATGTTTTTTAATAAGTCAAAACAGACAGTGAAGCACATAAATCTATACTTAATACTAATCACTACATAGTATAAAACAAAGTCGCTTCCCTGTCTGTCTGTCCCTATATATGCTTAGATCTTTAAAACTACTCAACGGATTTTGATGCGGTTTTTTTTAATAGATAGAGTGATTCAAGAGGAAGGTTTATATGTATAATACATGCATAATATAGTAGAGAAACACTGATAATTTTAGAGGTTTCTAATGTGATGTCGTAAATAAACACATTTTTTTGCGCTTACATTGTAAACGCTGACTGAACCCGTCGAGATAGATCAAAATAATGTACTACAGTATTGTACACCTTAAAAAGGTCTACAAAAAAGTCCGCGATGGTATATGTCTATCTCTTAGGGATAACCCACAATAACCATTTTTTATCCTATACTTTTTACGAGAAATAATAATGGCTCTAAAATTATCAGTGTTTCTCCATTGCCCCGTGCGAAGCCGGGGCGGGTCGCTAGTAATATTATAAACAGATAAAATTTGTTTGTAAGTATGTAGGTAGGTATCTAATATCTGGAATTACCCAGTCAGGTCTGAAATAATATTTTTGAGTTTGATAGCCCAATTCTCGAGGAAGGCTATAGACTATTGAACATCACGCTAAGACTCTTAGGAGCCGAGCAAAAAGAAAAAAACCGATCAAGTACGAGTCGGACTCGCGCACCGAGGGTTCCGTACAAATTTGTAGGTAGGTAGGTGTAACTGCAAATTTACGGTTTTCGGATTTTTCCTTTACTTGTGCTACATGACATTACTTCTTGCCAAATTTCATTCTAGGTCAACTGGAAACGGCGTCCCTATAAGTTTTCATTCCCTTGCGAGTGTCAAAATATGCTGCATAAACGGAACATAAACGCCTGTATCTTTTGATTGCGTTGACCTAGAAGTTTGATTTTATCACTGCTTCAAGGGATGACAGCCCTCAATATTTGATATTAATTTCACGCGTTGATAACTCCACGCGTTCCTGAGAAGAAGAGTCTTGACAGACGGACAGACAGACGGACAACGAAATGTTCTTATAAGGGTTTCGTTTTTCCTTTTGAGGTACGGAACCCTAAAAAAGTAAGAAATAATAGCGCGGGCAGGAGATGCGATGCGACGGGGTGGGTCGGGGACCAAGAAATTTTACGCGGACGAAGTCACGGGCAGAACCTATTATGTCATAAAATGTTGAGCAAGGTAACAAATAATCAGATCTGAAACATAAAAGATACTGAAGCGAAAAAAAGGAAACACACATATCTTCGCCACTGAACACGTTTAATTTATCTTAACATTAAGACCGAACGTAAAAAGTATCAAAAATAATATGAAAAATGTGGAAAATCAAAAATAACTGTCTGGTAGTAATGTTTTGAACCGTAGGATCGTTATTTCAAATAAACTAGACTATTAGAAGTAGTAGAAAGCTAATAAATATCTGCCATATCTTCTGTCGGAGGTTCCGTTCTGACGACGTGACTCTGTCAGTGGTCACGGTATCCTTGTCGAGAATTTCGTACGCTTGAGGTGACTAGACTATTAGAAGTAGTAGAAAGCTAATAAATATCTGCCATATCTTCTGTCGGAGGTTCCGTTCTGACGACGTGACTCTGTCAGTGGTCACGGTATCCTTGTCGAGAATTTCCTACGCTTGAGGTGGTGAAAGGATCAAATCTGCTCGCTCCTTACTGCAATCCAGTCAAGTACATAATGGTAGGATCCTGGAAGGAGTGGAACCGAATAAATCGGCTTGCAAAATCTTCGGGCTTAAACCAGAAAAACGAAAAGAACAATACACGGTTTGTTTTCCAACGGGAGTCACGACTCGCCGATTTTTGTAGAGATCTGTCCCCGATTCAATAAATCACCAACACATCACTTAATGGAATAAAAAGTGGTACTTTTTATCTTTATACGTCCTGAGAATTTTAGCATAAAGATTCCAAAATAAAATTATGCGGCAGTCGACTATGACAACATTTCAACAAGTGACCAACGTTTCTAAAAAACAAAATCCCATATGACGTAAAAACAATTCATTATTAAAATTTCGAAAATAACATTCTGGTTAAGCAAAGTACCAAAAAAAGTTGCATATATTCTTAAAGTAGGATGTATTTCAAAAACTAAGATGGAAGAGTTGCTAATACTGCAATACGCAGAGTCAGTCTCAAAAAGTCAGTAAAATACACGTCTGCGAAGTGTTGCAAATTAACAATTCTACTACGAAGGAATTCCATCAAACTTTTACGTAATCCAATCGCAGTAACTAAACAAATGGCCTACTATTCGCTTTCGGAAACATTTTTCTACAACTTCCTATCGTTTACCCCAATAATATGCCAACAATACATTATTTAGAAGCTACGAGCTTGGCATAACAATGCCTGTTCAGCCTAATAAATCACTATGGTATAATCTTATTTAGTTGTGCGGAAGGAAGCTACGGCCGTGAGCAACCCCATAGCGGTAGTACTCATTTAAAGTACTAGACAATTTAGTATGCATTATCATGACATTCACGAGCTGTCGTTTGGTCTTCAGTTAAAAATAGCCCACCCTATTTGGATGTTCCAATAGGTGACTACTAGATAAAATCAGTAGATTCTGATTTTTTAACATACTCAGTAACATACTAGGTAAATTCTGATTTTTCAACATAAATACGGACATTTCAAAAACATGATGCTTCTGAAAAATAAATCTATATCCGATCCCTCAAAGAGATGCAATGCATAAAATTATTTCCGATAACATGTTATCCTATTACTCGTAAAAGTGGGTAATGTGAAGAGAGCAAACTGTCACGAACAGTTCCGAGTGCAAAAGTAAAACATTTTATATCAGAAACGCGCACAAAGAAAACTAAAAATACATGGTAGGATCGACGCAGAATCTGTTACCATGGATTAAGTGCAAGATTCTGAACCCCTACCTCGTCTACCTCGACGCCTGAAGGACATCGCCGTCGAGGTAGTCCACGACGAAGGTAGTGACGACCTAACGAGGTTTACAGGGCCAACATGGCCAGAGACCGCTCAAGACGCTTGGAAGGAACAGGGGAGGCCTTTGCCCAGCAATGAGACGCAATATAGGCTAAAGTAAAAAAAAAAAGCTGTTCAGTACATTTTGATCGCGTAGGTATTGCACTTTTCTACAGCACATTATTTTTTTTAAACCGACGAAAATTGTCTACGCTAGGGGGTGAATTCATGAATTATGGTTACAAATTGCACGTCGATGTCCCTGTAACCCTGTATAGCATTCACACATGTGAAAAATATGATTTCTGGATATGGTGAAAAGAAAAAATACCATCATTGACCGCATCAGGAAGACCAAAAGAAGAAGCAGAGCAGAAGTTGAGTGTCCAAATATGTTTGTCCAAAATAAGCCAAAGAATTTTAACTGCAGAGCGAAGCGAATGTATAAGGAGTATGACCTAGTATTAGTCTACTGGATCGCCTATTAACCTTTACCGTCAAATGGACAATGTGACTAAAAATAGGCACAGACTAACGTTCAACAAAGTCATCAAGTCCATTATTGGTTCGTCCACACGTTTTTATTAGCGTAGGTTGTAAGCACAACACTGGTCACTATACAGCGACCAATTTTGGTCAAGTTTGCTTGCAAGCATGACTAATGGATTCGCGCACTACAAATTAAGACTACGTCATCATTTTTTTGTTAGGTTGACCATAAGTGGAGATGATTATTAGTCCGTAATGGAATTACGTCACTTTTGGAACCACACTTAGTTGAAAAACTTGGTGTGTTTTGCAATACAAGGAAAATAATTCGCTGGATATTATGACATAGTAATTTGCTCGAGTATACAACGTGCAACGTTAAATGCGCAAAACCTGAATATAGTTTGATCAGAATAACGAGCAGAATTAATTGAACCAGTTTTTAATGTAGGTCACATTTTTTAAAAAATCTTCATTAAAAACTTTGCCGTGTATATTTATTAATAGGTCAAGCAAGACAATGTCAGCGCTGCGCAGCGGCCCGGTGACGACTCCTCCCTCGATAAAGCGTCGTCGCAGACGAAAGAAACGATCAGAACGGTCAGTAAAACTAAAACAGCACATAAAACCTTTACAATTTTTTAATTACTTATTTTCTCTCTGAAATAGGTCAATTGAATTAAAAATCAGTTGGGGTGTCTGAGGTTTTGCGCATTTAACGTTACACGTTGTATATGAAGCTAGAATATCTTTGCCTCGAATAACATGTAGATTGTAGAATGAGCTAGAATTCCTTTTGAAAAGTTCATATATAATAGCTGAGAATTATTGCACACACCCAGTTGTAGGCAAGCGTATTAAACTTAATTGCTGACTATCAGCTGATTGTTGATTTCTGTGTTTACTGATTTGTTGCTTGTAAAAAATACTCTGTACTATTTGATGTCTCCAATACAATATTATAAGGGGGAACCATCCACAAGGATTCATTTTTTTTTAAGGCTTGAAGTCATCAGAAGGGTCTTATGGCCCTTCACCAAGACTTACATCACCATCTGCCTAGCCTTTTCCCAACTATGTTGGGGTCGGCTTCCAGTCTAACCGGATGCAGCTGAATACCAGTATTTTACATGGAGCGACTGCCTATCTAGTCTCCACAACCCAGTTACTGGGTAATAAGATACCCCTAGGCAAGACTGGTTGTCAGACTTTCGGAATTCTGAGTACCCGTCAGACTTTCGGGCTTCTGACTACCCTTAACGACTGTCAAAGATCTATGAATGACAGCCGGGACCAACGGCTTAGCGTGCTTTCCGAGGCACGGAGGGGTCTCGGTATGTAAAGATGGTCACCCATCCACAGACCAACCGCGGCAAGCGTAGCCTAACCTGACCGATCGACCTGTGCGGCTATTATTATTTAGCCACGAGCCCCTCCCTTCACCAAGTTTTGCGACGAACAAAAATATACAGGGTTTTGAAACACTATTATTGCTTCATAATATAGGTATTTTGTTTTATTTGTGTCCATTTCTGGGCCACGCTTGTATGGGACAAACATCCATCTCCTTTCAAAATATGGTATCACGGACCGGACAAAGATCTGGCTACTGAAATACAAACGAAAATAACACACTAAGCTCCCGATCAATTACTGCAAACTTTCTGGCAGTTTCTGGGAGTACTCAATCCAGCAATAAACTTATAAAAATAAGTTATACGAGCCCTGCTAACCTATCGATACAGTTTGACGACATCATAAAAATAGAGGAATGGAGTGGAAAAAGAAATTAGGAATCGTTTTATGGTTTTTATACATTTTCACTAGTAGATCCTCTATTTGGTTAGACCTGCTGTCTTGTATGAATCAGAATATTGGGCTACAAAAGGAATGAATACAGCTGAGGTGATAATGCTAAGACGGATGTGTGGTGTCTGAAAGTGATAAAGATGACTGAAAAGTTATGTGAAAACGGTTGTCATGGCACGGGCATGTGATGCGGAGGAATGCGAATAATGTCGTCACGAAAATTAATGTACGAGTATTATACTGGATGATTTTTTTTTCAATCAGCCGTTTAATACAAAAACCTACTTGACCAAAATGTATGAAACAGCTGATTATTTTTTCGTGATCTCAGAGTTGGTTCCATAGTGAAAGTTATTCATATTCATGGGTGGAAAACCCTGTAAAAATTTGGATCCGGTAAAAAAAGCATGCTGTATGAATATACGAGTAGGGGATGTCCACAAAAACGAAGCATGTACTGTATGAAAGATGATATGGCTAAAAAGGGAGTGATTACCGAAATGACGAATAATAGAGAAAGATGGAAGACAAAGATATGTTGCGCCGAGCACAAATAAATTAGGAAAAGGGCAGTAGAATCATGAGATCCTCTATTCAGAGTTATGTCGGAAAACGCTGCCAAAATGCCCGGAATTTGTGAAGCCCAGAATTGACTTGAGATCTCTTGCCGTATAATCCCTCTAGACGTCGTAGTCGACAATGATTAACCGTTTGGCTAACCGCTAACCCAATCTAAACTGATTGTAACTCATGGATCATGGTTAATACTTGGCACATGAAGTAGCACGTTATGCCAATATTTCACTCTCGGATTGGTAGCTCTCTTATCAACTTTTCACATAAAACACGTAAGGTTTTCCCTTGTAGTACTTACACAAAAGAGGTTAACTTGGGTTTTCTATAGCAATCATTACATAATCTTGGTAATACCAGTCCTGAATAACCTTTAGGCCCGGCGCCCATTATCGGCATCGGCAAGGAAAAGGATCCTTCGGCATCCTACATGCAAGCGCACACTATCGGCAATTATGCTTTGGCATGCTGCAACGTTCTTAGGGATGACGAAGCGTCCTTAAGGATGCCGCACCGTCCTGTAGCTTGCCGAAGCGTCTCAATATCGTATTACTCAAACTATCCCCCGAGTGTTGCCTCGGCGCCGGCGGCGTACCGAAGGTTGCCGAAGGATGCCGAAGCATCCCGAAGCATTCTCAAGGCTGCCGATACACCAGCCTCAAGCATACCGAAGCGGTATTTTTGTTATTACGACCACATATCACGGAAATTTCTACTTTATTGCCATTATGTTATAGTATATTGCTATTTGCCACCTAAAATCCTCAGTCGTACCGATGCCGATAATGGGCGCCGGGCCTTAGAGAGATTATTGGAGCAGTACCAAGATCACAATTTAAATAACTTTGAAGTATATTACTAATCCATTGCTTTTTATGTTTCATAAATTTGTCTGCTCAACAACGTAAATAACGCAATGAATGGTGTTGAACTGTCAAAATGAAAGCCATTGCTACTTTTACTGTGTTACGTAATTACCCCGCAGAGTCCAGACTATCCAGAAATGCCGGGTAGCATTTCACAATACGTGGTTCCTGCTGCTTTATCTCATCGTTATCCTTAAAGGGAGGGCGCCCACGAGCAACATTTGTCTCCGCAACTAACTTGTCTCTCACAGCAAGTTTACGGGTTTGTATGACAGCTGGGAGACATTGTTATCCGCGAGTTTGGATGTAACTGTCGCCCGTCTATTGGTTGCAATGAAAGTGCGCGCACGGCAACAAAACCGAAATTTTAAGAAAAAGAAAAGTGGTGTTGCTGCCACTCATGTGTGCGCATCGTCCAAATCTCGGCGAGGAGACAGCGACAGAGACAAAAAGTTGATGGGCAAGTAAGTTGCTGGGCCCTTATAGTTAAGTACTTAAGTCTTGATTTCGTGAACCTCATGTTTTGTAACTACCCCTGAAGCAAAGTATCCGAATAGGACCAAAACCCCGTTCAATTAACAAAACGATCACGTTGCAGTTCTCGGTAACTCATGACCATAAAAGCGCGCCCTATTCTTAAAGTAAACAATTAGGGCAACCCGTGTTATTTTCGTTTCTGTTTATTTACGGACTCGTAAGGTTCTTGTTGTGACGTCAAAGGGTGGTGGTGGAATTTATACCTTATTCCTAGACGTGTAGAGCTCATGTATTAAAAGCTTAGGTAGAGAAGAAAATTATTTTATTATTTTATACTACGCATATGGTTTTATAAATAGATGCTTGACTTAACTAGGTCTTCTATAAAGCTCATTTTCACAATTCATTACTTAAGTCTAGATTTCCAAACTTATTCATCTACATTCTACAATTCCCAGTGTTGGGTCAATCAACTAATTTTTTCAATCAATTGATTAGTCATGACTAATTTAGTCATAAATAATTTAGTTATGATTGATTTATTCATGACTAAAAAAGTTAATCATAATCATAACTAAATAAATCAGTCATTAGTCATTTAATCATTATCTTTGATTGATGACTAAACTAAAAAATGTAAAACTAGATGACTTCTTTTTTTTGTTTCATTGAACACATCTGTCAAGCTATAACTGTTCATCACCCTTAAGTTGACTGATAGAGGAACCATTTTCCATTAAGTCTGTTTTTCTACATGATTATTTGATTTGGTTAAAAGGCAAAGGGTGAAAGGAGATTCCTGCAATATGCGCATCACTACAGGTAGCGTGATATACCCGACGCGACGCTCCCACCTCTAGTGCTTGTTTATGTTTTATTTTATTTTTATGTTTCATTCTGTTTCGACAAGAGCATTTATTAAAAATAGTAAATAACAGTAATAACAGTAATAATAATAAAGTGAATGTTGACTTCAAAAAAAATATTAATTAGTCATGAGAAATTTAGTCATGATTAAATAACTAACACTAACACTACCTAATCAATCTTCAATCACCACACCATGATTGAATTTTGTTAGTCATTACTCATTAGTCATGATTAAATAATTTAACCTTAGTCATCAATCATCAATCAAACTAAATTTTGCCCAACACTGACAATTCCCATTTCCAGGCCCAATCAACTTTACATAATCCACTGCACTGAAAATCTTCACCCAAGTTTCGAAACAACATTCGGTCCTACCATCCGCAATATAACTTTCCAAATTGGAGCACACACCACGGAAGTGACCTTAGATGGCTCCGCAAAATCAGGTGAAAGAGAAAATAATAAAATAAATATTTAAGTCAGTCAAAAGAGTGTAGTATGAGCAACATGTCAAGTGTATAAAGAAACCCGGGACCCGTGTCAAGGTGCGACACATTCACGACCACGTTCCGGAATATTACACGAAAAACATCTCAAAAACATCTCTTCTTTTGTGGGACCGAGCGAAGTGATATTTTTAGCAGTTTTTATTTTCATTAAAGATACTTTATTGTGCACTGAAAGGGGGTTCAAGTTTGTTTTAAGCTCCTCAGAATGTGGAAAGTATGTTTTCCTGTGCCGGTAACTTTTCTCGTACCTAAGTACGGTTTAAGACAATTTATTTCGCTTAAAAAAATACAATTGTTCACTCCTATGAGGGTTAATATAATATTTAAATAAGCGACGGTTTCGCTGTGTTATAAACTAAAATTAAGTTATAAAACAGTAAAAACTTACAATTCAAACACTATTCAGAATATGGTGCTTTAATAGACTTTTAAAAGTTGGAAGTGCTTTCGGTTCCTTAATTACTTTAGGTAATTACAAAAGAACTGAATATTGCATTGATTCCAAAGGAAAATCTGGAATAGACGAAAAAAATATACAAGATATATAAAGAATATACACAGGGTAAGCTACTTAGTAATTCCAGTATTTTAAAATATTCGTACATCAATGACTGTCGCTACCAATGTAAAGCCTCATTAGCCAAAACAGCGTAATGGAGCGCTAATTGGCGAAACAATTAATCACCAGCAGCAGCGTCGATTATTACCGAAGCAACAGCGCATACAACACTTCTCGTATTTAGGTCACTGTAACATTCGCCGCCCCGAAAAATATTATTACAAGCCTCAGGGTACTTTGTGCTCATAATGATTTGCGGAATCGGACGGAGGCTTGTGGCTGAAAAATAACTACTGAACGGGTCGATCGATAAGGTTAAGCTACGCTTGCCGCGGTTGGTCCGTGGCCGACTATCTTAACATGCCGACAACACTCCGTGCCTTGGAAAGCACGTTAAGCCGTTGGTCCCAGCTGTCATCCGTGGATCTTTGACAGTCGATACAGGTAGTCAGAAGCCCGAAAGTCTGACAACCAGTCTTACCAAGGGGTATCGTATTACCTAGTAACTGGGTTGTGGAGGTCAAATAGGCAGTCGCTCCATTTAAAATACTGGTACCTATTCAGCTACATCCGATTAGACTGGAAGCTGGAAAAGACTAGGCAGATGATCAATGATTCACGGAATTCAATTTCAACGCCATAACAAAAACAACACTGAGGTGAAACAAATTGTATCTACAGTTACAATTCAAGAAGTTAGCATAAATTCGTTCCCTTCCTAATGCTGCACTAAATTGCCTAGAGCGGGTAACGGCAAGAGAACAATAGACTCATTGAGGCAATCAAAACTGCCTGGCTCAGGGGTTCCACGATAAATTTCTGGCGTTACGCCAGCCGGTTCACAGATAAGGGTTGACACAAACACAGATTAAACATGACGGTGCTGCTGCACGATTTTTTATCTGAACAATCATGACGAGAAGATTAATAGTTTTGTTGTTAGATACACATGCTGCGGGGTCAAAACATGACATAATAATGGGAGTAAAACAAGGGTTCCTTAACCAATGATAAGGCCGCCCAGTAAGCCCAAGAATCATATTTTAATGCAATATGAAACGACAATGAATTTTAATAAAAACGTGCCAAGCTTTTGATGTGTCTCTCATCATTCTTCTGCTCATATCTCAATGTATTTGTGCTCGGCGCAACTTGTCTTTTCCTTCCATACTTCTCTATTAGTCATCATCTCGGTAGTCATCCCCTTTCTAACCATATCATCATTCACAATTTCACAGTCCATACATCGTTTTTTTGGTCTTCCCCTACTCTTATAGCCATGTGTCATGTGTCTAAACCTGTAAATTCCAATGAGTTTTTAACTGTCACGAAAACATACACGAAATTTTGCGCGAGCCCTACCAAACAGCTGTCCAAAGTAGTCTATCAAAGTTTACTTGAACTGAAATACTTTTGTAATATTTCGTCTGTGTTTGCAAAAGGAAACAAAGTTCTGTTTCAAAAAAGTTTGTGGATGAAATTCTTTCTCTACATTTTTCAATAGTAACCTAGTTTATAATTAAACTCTTATTACATTTCAACGGACGCAAATAATCTGATATAAAATAAGCCTCATATTTGCAAACAATATTTGTTACTTTTCTGAAAAATCAAGATGCAGAAGACTGAAAAATTGCTCTCTAGCTAGAACAAAGTCTGGAGGCATCATTTACGAAAGAAGTCCTGTCAGCCTCACGTACATACAAAGATATCAATTTCCCAACGTACTAGAACATAAAACGTCAAGTCTAGAACACGTAACCCAAATTATGTACCCAGAAAACAATATCTTGAGAGATGGATCAAAAGAATGCGATATTACAAGTTTTGCTGTCGAAAACAGATATGAAGCATTGGATATTTCTTCTCTTTCATTTATTTAGTACATTTGGGACACAAGCCTTATCAGTTTAAGGAACATTGAGGAAGATCTTAGATTGAATTAGACCTTTAGATGGGTAGAATGATTGATTGAACCTTTTCAATGAAATTACATTCTCAATGTCATTTCAAAATCGATCCTAGATTTTACATTAGTTTTTTGGCAACTCAGTTATTAGGAACACGTGTCTCAAGTCTTGTTGCAGGATATTTTTGTCTGGTGAATGAATGTTGCATCGTGTAGGTATAACGTGCCCATAAAGGGGAGAGATAGCCACTTATCTACAAAGCCACAGCCAAGAGCACGCCTGACGATCGTTCAGTGTTAGATTGTCAGCGACAAAATGGCAGTTTAGGATCGGAAGTGCCTCAATTCTGAACGACTAGACCGCGAACACATTGCGCCAGATTTCACAAATGGAAACATCGTGCCGATACTGGAATTTATTGAAGTCCTAATCACTGAGCAAGCATAGTTATTAAGGCTCATTCGTATGACAAGAAGTATTTGCAGTGGGACTACAAAATTAGCTTATAATTTTCCCACTGCTGAGACACCGGCCACCTCTCGGTGAGGAGGAGAGGGCCGTAATCCACTACGCGGGCCCAGTACGGGTTGTTAGATGTCGTATTTCTTCAAATTATTTCTAATTTGGTTTTAGAACATTCCGGTTTCCTCACGACGTTATCCTTCACCGTTTTGAGAGCAGTGGTGATGAAATAATGTACACAAAGTAAAGCGCCAATCTTGGTTCAAACCTACGACCTACAACTCGTGAGTCACGGCCGTTACCACTGGGCCACCACTGCTCACGCAGTAAGAGTAATAAGATTGAAAAGAATGAAGAAAGAAATAAAAATATACAATTGAGTTATCCCAAACAACATTGTCTGTCCCATTTTCAGCGTCTTCCTCGTACATTTTTCATCGTGCTCCAAAAGGATGAGAATCGTGAACGATGCACACGATCCGGCGACGACCTGTCTACATAATACAATTCGCGCAGCCTCAACAAACGGGGCATGGCATGCAAAATTGTACTTATTGTATAAACGCCGCAATGGCGCGCTGTCAGTTACAACGATCTGGGACTTGACTTGAATTCTGATAGGTCTTTAAGGGTAAGGTTCTATCAAGGTAAAGGATTTTAGATAGCGTATGTAGACTTGAACTGAATCATTCAAACGTTCAAGCCTTTGTAATTTAGAAAAGGCATTTAATCGAAACTGAATTATTCGAATTCTGCTTATAATGATTAGCTTGTTTTTGTGGACCTCAAATAATTTCAATTTTGGGGTCCGAAAAATACTAAATAGCCAAGTAAGTGCGACCAACTTGGATGTAGCGCTCGCCGGCGGACGTCTTAAACGGTTCATTAACTTTAAAAAGCGTAAATAATTCTAAGGTCATTAAGTTTTTAGAGAACTCGTTAACTAAGTATTTCCCTTTAAAAGAAAGAAAGAAATAAATAAATTTAATTTGTGGCAAACATGACGCAGAGATAGAATACACACACAAATAAGAACAAGTTGGGGGAAAATATGCTTTAGAATATGTTTAGCATCAAAAACCACAGAAGGCAGCACAGCTACTTCAGCGATTTAGGTCGCTGTTTAAACATACAAGGATCTGCTTCTGGTTTGAAAGATTCGGGGCACGTTTTAAGGCTCTGCAAAATGCAGCTAAAGTAAGGGATGCAGCGAATAAATCACACATTAAAATTCCGCGGCGTTCTCTTGCAAGGCTTGCTAGCTCGTCACGTGCATCTAAAACGTGATTTTTGTGATGAGTACTAGCCCTTAGTAGTGCAAACAGGATATTATTACTGTAATAGGCTTGTAGAAAGTACTTGAGACTGGCACAAATTGCTTGTGTACGTCGGTTGTATTGTATCGCCGCACGCGATGGTTGATTGTTGTCTCAATGTAAATGTGATAAAAGGTATTTTGACAACGTAGTTTTCTCACAAATAAATTTAATGTTCTGTGAAATTTTCGAACGCATTGTTCTGATAATTCAAAAACCGTAATTGAACTTTCTACTAAATATCACTTAGAAGACTTTATTTATTGTTTTTTTAATGTTGATTGGGCCTGCTCTTGACCTCGATCACGCCTGATGGAAGGCGATGGATGAAGTCTATGCTGGAACGAGCGTGCCCAGACGAATATTTTGGGGTTTACTGAAAAGCTTACAATATTGTTATTTTTGTTGAACTTTTCATCCAAGCTGCTCATAGCCAACTTGAGCCGTTCGCAACCACTTTCCTGCGAACGTGATGCTATATTCCAACCCTAAGCTGCAGTCCATTCAACGAGCACCCCATCGTTATCCCCATTCAACGGTAACGACTTGCGCGGGAAAATAAACAGCTGATACATTCAATGTTTTTATTCCATTACCACACCGTTATGGAAATATGGGAGTAACACCGTATAAATAAAAGCGAACATATTTACAATTCCACCCATTTTAGAATTCGAATTGCTTCTGAGAGTTCAAAGAAGGAGTCTGACGCCATCGGAGAAGATACTGAGGACAAATAGTCCATTGTATCTAAGCGGTTATGTAAGTACAAATAAATACTTGTCAGCTACCTACACGTAAGGTATTAGTGATATCACACAGGTGTCTGCTGTTACGATGAGCGATGGGTTACGCGAAACACATCATTGTATTTCATTTCAAATACTGAATATGTTTTCTTAAGACTGTCCATTTGTTACACTCGACATTTCAAGATGCAAACGATATTCGGCCCTTAGCATCCAGCGTAACACACTTTCAATCACAATCTGAATGATTTTGAAGGATATTGCTAATCCATTGCTTGATATGTTCGAAAAATTTGTCTGCTCAACAACGTAAATAACGCAATGAATGTTGTTGAACTGTCAAATTGAAAGCCATTGCTACTGATAGTGTGTTACGCAACTACCCCGCAGTTTAGTACGATGTTGTAAGGACAGAATTAATGAACATTCTTTAGTCGACAATCAATTGCCAAGCCTTTGACGAATGGTTACGTAAAAAGATCCAAGGACCGGTCCTAAAAACTAATAAAAAAGTTCAGTGTTCTAACATAACATCCCGTCTGTATTTCCCGAAGGATTAGGCAGACGGGTACCTCATAGTACACGCACATTTCACATTTATGTTTAAGACCCAAGTAATAGCGGGCCAGCCTATTGCCACCAACTGGGCACAAATTGAGACTCCGAGCTGCTGCTGAGAAATTCCAGGTGGAAAAACCCAATATCACTTTGCCCGACCCGGGAATTGAACCCAGGACCTCATGCCCAGCAGTAGCGTTTGCGTCCGCTATACCAACGAGGCAGTCAAGTTCAGCGTTCCGTCTCTATGAAATCTTCCAAGTCCACGAAGTTGCTTTAGTACGCCTTCGCAAACAATCTCATACATATTTATCAACCCTCGTGAGACACATTTAGTCCCCATGAATAAAAATGCGATGTACTGGACGGGTCCTTATTCTTTAGTTCGAACATAAATTAGAGGGCTGAATCGTTCGGGTGTTAGCGTCCCTTATGAATATCCTGCTGAAGCGAGCCTAGCTTCGAATTGTACGGCCATGCTAATATTTCGGCGTTGTAAACAGTACTTACTGAGCACTAAAGATACTAGGGTTGGTTTTGGACTAAACGATATTTTGGGATCATTTTGTTTAGTCTATCTTTTGTAGAGGTGGAAAGGGGATTGAAGATTTTTACATGGCGCCTGGCATACCTACAGTGCCCGCCATTTTTTTTTTTAAAGTTGTCCGCCACGCATGAAACCTAAGGCGATAGCTGACATCAATGCAAACAGAAAACTTAACAAAACCAAACACCGTAAAGCGTCACATTTCCGTGATACTAACGTTCTAAGTTATCGATTTAAATGAGGTATCATGCGTGGTCGCCATTTTGAAAAATATCAAAATGGCGGACAGTATGTATGCCACGGACCTTCAAAGGCCTTTAATGCTTAGCGACGATATGAGCTTTTATTTTGAATAGTTATTTATTCCATCAACACAGAGTTTACATTTGACATGATAAATAAATCTCTGTATGTACCTGGATGGCTATAACAATAGAGGAAAACCAAAGAAACGATGGTAGGACTGTGTAAAGATGATATGGATATGGATAGAAAGAGAGACTACAGAGATGTCGAGTAACAGAGAAATATGGAAGACAAAGACATGTTGCGTCGACTCCAAATAAGTTGGCATAAGCGCAGGAGAATGATAATGAAAAAACCGGCCAAGTGCTAGTCGGATTCGCGCACGAAGGGTTCCGTACATTATCTATAAAAAATCACGTTTGTTGTATGGGAGCCCCCTTACATTTTTAGTATAATTTATATTTATATTATTTTTTGTATTTGTTGTTATAGCGGCAACAGAAATACATCAACTGTGAAAATCTCAACTGTCTAACTATCACGGTTCATGAGATACAGCCTGGTGACAGACGGACGGATGAACGGACGAACGGACGGACGGACGGACGGACAGCAGAGTCTTAGCGATAGGGTCCCTTTTACCCTTTGGGTACGGAACCCTAAAAACTGTCTACCGTGTCGATAAATTTTGCACTATTGATACATGTCCAACGGCATGACCGCACTTTAAATCCATGCAATTCTTTATAGGGCAGAAGATCCTGGCTTGTATGTTAAAAATAAAACACTGGGATATTAAAACTAATATTTATTGAAATTTTTATGGTACTTTGAGGGGCCCGTGGCTAAATAATAACAGCCGCACAGGTCAATCGATCAGGTTAAGCTACGCTTGCCGCGGTTGGTCTGTGGATGGGTGACCATCTTTACATACCGAGACCCCTCCGTGCCTCGGAAAGCACGGTAAGCCGTTGGTCCCGGCTGTCATTCGTAGATCTTTGACAGTCGTTACGGGTAGTCAGAAGCCCGAAAGTTGACAACCAGTCTTACCTAGGGGTATCGTATTACCCAGTAACTGGGTTGTGGAGGTCAGATAGGCAGTCGCTCCATGTAAAATACTGGTATTCAGCTGCATCCGGTTAGACTGGAAGCCGACCCCAACACAGTTGGGAAAAGGCTAGACAGATGATGATTATGGTACTTTGCATTTGACACACTATTTTGCTCTTTTCTCCAAGAGCTTTACTGCTGCATTTGTCTAACATTTACTTTAGCCGCGAAGATTCAAAATGTATGGTGTCCAATATACGGACAGAGCCCCATAAATGGTTAAAAAGTTTAAATACTAAGAGTGATTGTTAGCATTTAGCAAATTGGTCGAACAAACTTCAGCAAGTAAGCCAATCATTTAAAAAAAAAACTATAGTAACCCTCCGGGAAAGCGCTTAATGCTTAAGAATACTAAGTTAAAAAATATAGCTTTACAAATCCGGCAAAACGCGTTAACTGTTTAAAATTCGTTGCCACTCCTCGTGATGGCAATAAGCCAGAATTTTCCGGGCGATTAAAATCACTTGAGTGTTGCCAGGGCTGCCGCAATTCGCTTATTTTGCAATAAGCCTTGTGCATACTCATATCACAAATAGGCCACCCCGAGACTTTCATAGCTTAGTGTTCTGTAACGGTCGTTGTCCTGTGGCATAATAAACCCCTCATCTAAATATTATAATCTAGCAGATGAAGGAATATTCTCTTGTGGTTGCGTAGTAACAAGTATGTAACTAGACATATTACTTTTTTCTACACTGTGAGGTTTCAGAGGTCAGACAATACTTAAACGACGAGAAAACTAGTCGTCACAATAATAATGTTAGTCATATTAAATTACAAGTAGTGCTACCGTGCGATTCTGTAACCATCTCACCATGAAAGCTTGGGTGAAGTGAGCGTGGAGTGAGCTGTCATTCGCTAGGAATTAACACTATTAAGTGCTCACTTCACTTATGACTTCACGGTGAGTTTTTTACAGAATCGACCGGCTGTTCTATAAAATCTCACCGTGAGAACTTAGGTGAAGTGAGCGTGAAGTGAGATTTAGTAGACTAATGCTAGGGATTAACACTATTGACTGCTCACTTCATACTCACTTCACCTATGATTTCACGGTGAGATTTTTACAGAATCGACCGGCAGTTCTTTAAGTAAGGTTTGATGATAAGCTAAAACTTCGCGGGGACACTTACATCCACGTAATCTGTCAAAACAAGGTTGCCGCAAGAGTTTTTTCCTCTGGCATAGCATGCCACTCCAATCAACATTAAAATGAACAGAGTCACTACATAGTATAAAACAAAGTCGCTTCCCTGTCTGTCTGTCCCTATATATGCTTAGATCTTTAAAACTACGCAACGGATCTTGATGCGGTTTTTTTTAATAGATAGAATGATTCAAGGAAGGTTTATATGTATAATACATGCATAATATAATAGAGAAACACTGATAATTTTAGAGGTTTCTAATGTAATGTCGTAAATAAACACAGTTTTTTGCGCTTACATTGTAAACGCTGACTGAACCCGTCGAGATAGATCAAAATAATGTACTACAGTATTGTACACCTTAAAAAGGTCTACAAAAAAGTCCGCGATGGTATATGTCTATCTCTTAGGGATAACCCACAATAACCATTTTTTATCCTATACTTCTTACGAGAAATAATGGCTCTAAAATTATCAGCGTTTCTCCATTGCACCCGTGCGAAGCCGGGGCGGGTCGCTAGTATAGTATAGAACATGGATGCATAATCAGCCTATAATGTTCCCACTGCTGTGACCCAAGCCTCCTCTCTTTGTGAGGGAGTGAGCCATAATCTATCACGCTGACCCAATGCGGGTTGGTAGTTGTCACACGTCTGAGAATTTTTGGTCCTAGGACTTCTTCGTTCACCGTTTTGAGAGCAATGGTGATGGAATAATTTACACAAAGTAAACCTCCTGTCTGGGTTCGAATCTACAACTCGTAAGTCGCGACCGTTATCAGTGGGCCACCACTGAACATGGATGGCCTTATTAATTAGTGCATCATCATCCCCAAACCCTTCTATACAGATGAGGGTGTGTGCACCAGTGCACTGATATACACTAACAATACGCACGGTCATACGTTAGTCTGGACAGACTAACAGCGTTTACTGACGCACAAAGGATGTCATGTGTCAATGAAAACGTCGTTAAACAATTATTATCCTAGCCAGTGAATGTCGGATCGAAGTGCTGCGTAAATTCTACTCGCATTTATGTCAATTTAACTTGCTTACAAGCGCAGACTCTTGATTGAAATTTGGATTTGTGTGTGAAAAAGCATATGGAGGACTTAGATTCAATTAGTACAATAGTCAATTTGATTGTAAAACAATAGACGAACTCCGCTTTCAATTCCCATAGAATTTCAAATTAGAAATGATTATAGTTTCGACATATAGAATGACATTTATCAAATTGAGTTACAATTTGACATTCATGCTGCTTATAATGAGGTAGCTAAATTTTAATAATTTGACAAATACTTGACATTTAAATTTAATAATTAGCTTCATTTATTTAATTCACATAAACAATCATTTTGCGTGTTAGTTTTAGTGAATTGATTCAGAAACTATTTAAAAAACCCAACCATCTGTAATGTACTACAATTACAGATGTAGTTCCCCTCGACATCAATTAGCGCTTGACCATAAAATGCTGATGCCAAGAGAAATGGCCTGAGTCCTCCATTTAAAACAGCCAGGTGTAAGAAAGACAAAGCAGGGAATGCCTGCGATGTGTGATGTAACTTCCTAACGCATAAAAAGTTACATCACCGTTGATATTGACGGAGTATTAAAAATATTCCCAGGATCGTCAAACGATAGACAGTCGGAACTGCATACCAAACCCACCAACCATGAATCACATATCCCTAACAACATAAGGCAGTTTGGGACATAAGCTTTGCCCGTTTCGCACCACAAGTCTATGCATGACTGACAGCGCGCAGAATTAGTTATACCGCGCCTAATGTATTGTGAATGCTAATCTGACGCAGTGTGGCAGGTCACCGACGGTAATGTTTACTGGCCTGACTGGTAATTAGCCCTTTTCCGATCATTTAGCGACTTTCCAACTATTTAAACTGTGACCTTTAGAAGACGTGGCATCATTAATGTAGTCTCGTTAATTATTGTGCTGCCGTTAGGAGCGGTTTGTTTTGCATCTGAAAGTGATGTCAGAACAGCTCGGCATTCATGGTAATTAATCTGTTTATGTCATTCTATACAGTTTGCTAATGACGGTATAAATTCTCATGTAATAGAGGGCAAGGCTATGAAGGGCTAATCCTACCCAGATTAAACATATATTCTATACAAATATATAAAATTTAAGTGACTGTTTATGTCAAAATAACAGCCTTTTCTAAATGCATATGAAAGTATATACGGTATTTATAACAAAAATAAAAACATTTTTTGTCTGTCTGTTCGTTCCGGCTAATCTCCGAAACGGCCGGAACGATTTTGACGGGACATTTGCTGGCAGATAACTGATGTTATAAAGAGGCTTAGGCCAGGTACTTTTATTTTGGGAAAAGACACACATTATTATTTTCCGACATCCACGCAAACGAAGTCGCAGACAGCTAGTGTTAAATAATTTAAAAAAGTGTTCAATAATCTCAATTATAGACTTGATATCCTGCAGAAGGCGGCAAAGATAGACCAGGCGATGAAAAATAAAGAGAGGTACAGCGGTGAACTGCAAAAAACTGACAGAAAAGAAACTCCAATACCTAATGGTTATTGCTGAAACAAGTGTAAAAAGCGGAACAGTATTGATAGCCAAATCGTTCTTAACGCATTTTCGTGACCACACGATATAATTGTCAGTTACTAATGGACTTTGTGTTATGATGATGCAAGAAGTAATAACTAATTAGGTTTGCAAACGTTAATTGAATTAGCTGAAACGCAATCATGCAATAAATCTAGTCTGATTGGAAACGAAATGCGAAATGTAAAGCGGATTTGAGACGCCCCAGCAAGCGATTTTCACTCAGAGCCTTCATCCAATTAACTAACGTCAAGATTTGAATGAAAAAAATATGTTTAGTTAAGTAATGAATTTCAACATTTATATATTTCATAAATTTTTTTTCTAAATATACCCTATTTAGAAAAAAAATTTAGTACATTCCAAGAAAGCAAAACGGATGTTGGACTCAACGTAAGCCTAGTTAATCCTGAGGACTGGCTTTCTACAGACATGGAGAGAATTTGATTTGGAAAGGGACCATTGCAAGAAGATAATTAGGTAAAGGCTGTTTCATCTTTTTTTGCTGCGAGTTCATATTTTGAACTCCTCTTAGAAATTCCGTGAAATCTTCACATTACTATAGTAATAATGATTACTCTTGAGCTGACCTCCCAAACCCTTAAATTAGCAGAGTATCAGATGGCACAAATCAATAACGTCCCTTTGAAGGACTAATCACCCCTTCGTAAGCGATCTATTTTATCGAAGTGCAGTCTCTCCCAAAATTGTTTTTTCTCAGTCTACTGGGCTTGGAAGCTTTAAATAAATAAAGGACATTCAACTTTATAGGTGAATAAACTTTGTACTCTTTTAAGTTGTGTCTCGTGAGATATCTGGAGAGAAAACTAGATAGTTTGCATTTCTTACAAAATAAATTGAAAAACGCAATGGTCCGTAATCGAGATTGGCTGAGAGATGCACACAAACATTTACAAAGCAAGTTCCTCGGCGAATAAACTTTCACGATTTGACAGACAATCTGAAAGATATGGGTAAGACATAAGTTTCTACTGTAATGGTACTGCAGAAGGTATATTATTACAGTAACTAAATAATATTTACGTGAGTATACACTAGAGCATTTTCTCGAGCATTTCCATGTAATGTAACGTTTCTGCGAATGCTCGACGCTGCTTTCGATGTAATGCTCAAAGCAAGTGAGCATTTACCTGTAACATTTCTTTCTACCGTACGTCCATTGTTGAGTCGATACACCAATACGCTCTTTGATTTTTTTTAAATCAGGTTGTAACAAAACACCGAGCGTCGTGTTTGAAGTTCGGTTCAACAAAATTTAAAAACGGCGAATGCTCAATGTTCTGTTACAAGTAAATGCTCTAGTGTATAATCACTTTTCCAATATCGTTAATTCAAGAGAAGTTACGTCACAGTCAACCACATTTTCCAACGCCTCTAAAAATGCGAGAAGGATAAGAGTCGTCAAAGTTTGGAGAGTGGCGGAATAACGATCGACTGGCCCGAGGCAAAGTTGGAGTGCCCTCGCTAGATAATTGAAAAATGGCATCCGGTCGCGTCCGCTTTCATTGTTTCAAAACTGAATCGTATGAATAGCTGGTTTGATAAAGAGGCTTACATCTATGTAGGGGTGTAGTCATTATTTGGAGATAATTCAGAAAAAATTAAAAGGACTTTTATCACCACTGCTCTAAAAACGATGAAGAAAAACATCGTGAGGAAACCGGCACGTCCTAGAACTAAAAATGCGAGGATATGTAACATCCAGCCGCATTGGGCTCGTGGGATAGATTACGACCCAATCCCTCTCGAACAGAGGAGTCAGGTTTCCCAGCAATGGGAACATTAGCTGATTACAACGGGAATTTATCCATTACCACATTTTTACACATTACAAAAATATAGGTAGTACAGGATCTTCAATTCTGTGAATCCAAGGTGCAAGGTTCGGAAATAGCTCGTCGTTATAAAAAGACAAGAAAAACAACCGATCTTGATGTGATTTTAATAATTGTTTGATCTTATGATTGAAGTCCAAAGCAAAAGAACCTAATAAGGGGTCATTGTACTCATCATTATGAACAACTTTTACTTTTGGACCAAACCTGATATCGCAAAAAAAAATCAGCTGTTCCCTACATTTTGACGAGTTATGCGAACATAGATGTAGGGAACAGCTGATACTTTTTCGCGATTTCAAGTTTGGTCTCATAGTGAAAGTTGTTCATAACGTTGAGTACAATGACCCCTTAAGAAGTTGTGCGTTATTTAAGTTACACCTTGTTATAAAATGTAAGAATATAAAAATGTATCACCAACTTCAAAACCGACAAAAAAATACAATGATAAAATTATGAAACTTGATGTAGTTAATACAAAATATGGAATATCATCCGGCCAACAAAAAACATTGTATTTTGTAGATGCTTAGGTCTCAAATTATTAACTGAAACATCCGGGAGTATTCATGGGAAATAGATTGATTTCCGAATGGAAAGTTATTTCAGTTTATCCGGTACCGGAATATTTAAATTCTGAATACTATCCGTGTACTGAGAATTCAGTATCAGTAAATGTACGGGAATTACTCTGAATCCATCAGCCATTAGCCACAATATTGGCTCCTCTCAGCTTCGGGAATTATGTGGTGTTAATATTACGAAATAATGAGAAATATTCCTTCCATTCGACACGCGTAATTTGCGTGTCTATTATTTTCGAAATTGCAACACTGATGCTTGATTATCGTCCTGTCTGACTGTTAGTGCAAATTACCTATTATTACCTCTTTGTTCATTCAACGCGCAAACGAAACAACGATCCTGACTCATAATCATAATAGAGTAGATGGATTTAACCTAACTCAGATACGTATACACAGGGAATTAGGCATGCCCTCAGTAAATACCATTCCGGACTAAGCGTAATCCCAGCTTGCGTAACCCCCGAATGTCGCCACTGGGAGCTCCCGACTGCCTAAAATTGCTGCATCAGACGGGGAACAGAGGAAAATCGAGATATCTGTTATATTTATCAATAGCCAATAGTTAGTCGAGCGTATGGATTCGATGGTCGAAGCAAAATTTGTTGCCGAATAAGTAAAAGGTTTTTTCTTTTACTGATTTATAGCTGATTTTACCAAAGTCAGAATAGAATCAATTTATTCGTGGTATAATATTGACGTCTGACAGTTCTAGTATGGAAAAACTGTCAAAAATTCAAAGTTTATTCTGATTATAAGACTTATTCTAGGTATAAAAGTTTTGTCGAATGCGTCCTAAGAGTATCTTTTGCAATATCTATTTACTGAATCAACATCCAAGCTTAACCACGAAATTAATATTTCGTGTAAATAAGTATACCTCATCCCGTCTCATGGGTGTTGGTAATTGGCAATTAAGAGATAACGTCAGGAGGATAGGAAGTGTAGTAATAGATGACTAAGGGATTAATTACATCAGGTAGATAGACAACCAATGAGTGCTCGGAATTGACGCAGGCAAGGGGACAGAAAAGGTGAGATGAGGATAACAAAAATCTTGGGAATCGTTTGAGAACTGATGACGGAGATAAACTACGCGAATTGATGATAGAAATTCAACTATTGTATTATTTGTTATTTAACATTTTTTTTTTTTGTATCTACAAAATGTTAACATCTATCTATATCACCTACTTGATGGATATTTTTAAGTGTTTTTTATTTGAGTGTTTTGGCGCTGATAGCCGAAATACAGGCTTTCACCAAGTTCGGCTACAGATGTCTAATTCATTTGTAACAAGAAATTATAACCCATAAGATATGTGCATAATTGTAAACAATTATAAAAATAAACGTATAGGTACTCGTACCCATTTGTTTAACTAGAAGCAGACCACTACAATCGAAACAGAAAATGGTTTCAATTTTAATTGTGTTTTTTTTTTTACTCTGTGCCAGTTTACCAGCGTCATTCGTTATCTGTCTGTGGGGAGACCAACATAAATGATGAATAGCTGTTTCATAAGTTGTTATGGCAAATTACTCATGACAATATGTCGGCCCCACACTGATTGCGGGAAATAAACGTCGTTAGCAGCGGTCACACCGGAATATTCAAGTTATTTTATTATAAACACGTCAAAATGTCAACTGAATTGTAAAGATGGACACGCTCATTAAGTTTTGCGACTAAATTGCTTCGACAATAATGTTCTTTTGCATATCGTAGACTAGTGCCCGACCTAAGGCTCGGTTTCGGTTTTAGCCAGTTTCTGCCAAAAAATCAGGTTTCGGCCGACAGTATTTCGCACAAAATCTGGCAAAAATATGTATATTTTATTTTTTTGATAAAAAAATCTGATGATTGCAAAATCTGCCCTTCAAATTATTTCATAAGTTACTGTTTTGGTTTGGCTTCGGCTGAAAATCGAGTTTCGGTCGGACACTATCATAGACAATGATCGAGAATTCCGAGCAGATATAAATATAACCGAACTCTAAAATCGAAAGCTGGTGTCCTAACACCCAGGAAGATGATAAAGAGTGTTTAGCAATATCAGAATGTTCTTATGACCTAAAATTCAACAGCTACGTAAGACCGTTTAGCTAATTTTGAGACACTTGAACTAAGGAAACGTCTTAAATATGACATAACACAAAGAAAATAATTGGTCATTTTTGGGACAACTTCAAAGCTACCTAACATTAACTTAGCTATCCAACCTACAAAATAACAAACATAAATAGCTTCAAACTATAAATTCTGTGTCGCATGTCCTTTGGGAGATAACGGAGTAAAGGCTCGTACAGACAGGCGCGACGCGACGTCGCGACGCGATTCTGCGATATATATCCGTAGAACAATTTCTATGGAATCGCGCGCGACCATTCACACAGGGGCGACCTGTCGCGCCGCAACATGGTTGCGCCGCGACTCCAATATAGGAACATTTTGTATGGCGACGCGGCGATATCGCGGCGATATTCGCGTAGCGGCCGCGACGCGTCACGAGAGTATAAAAGGCAGAGCAATCCAAACTGAGCTCAGTAGTAGACGATCTTCGTCAGAGGACGAAGGCAGGTCTGTGCGTGTTTGCCCAGCGTGGGGCCCTAGGTTCGATTCCCGGGTCGGTCGATATAACCCAACCCAGCCTAACCTAAAAAGGTACAGTTGTTTTATGTATCTGACGAAGGCGGGTTGTTCTTAGTTGTGTGTAGATAGATGCACATGCACATAGTTTATGTGTACGTAAACTCGGGAGCGCTCATGGCTCAGTCAGTATCACCCGAGTGGCCGAGTTCCGAACTGCCGCATGCTGGTCGGGCTACTAGTGCTGTTTCGCGCCAAAATTTTGCGTCACGTACCGTCAACATAGAAAGTAAACAGAGAAAAGCTGTTCACAGTGAGGTCAGTAAACAATGTTTAAATATGTATTTGATTATAACAATTAATACGCGATTCTAATGATGCATTGTTTGTTTTAGGGTCGTCAAATGCTATTTCTTAAAGCTATGTTGTTGTAAGAAACCAACGAAATATGACAAATACAGAAAAGCTTATTCCAGAAAGTTTTGAAAACAAAACTACCGAAACCTGGCGTAATACATGCAATAGTGTTATTCATAAAGAAGCTGAATATATTAAATACTGTGATAGGTACCGAATTTGAATGTATCTTAATTTTATTTGTAAATACGTACTGCTAAGTAAATAAATTTACTTAGATCACGAAAAATATTTTTATTTCATATCTAAACAAAACACAAACTCGAACATGGAAACTGACGAATTCGGACGTGCTTTTAGGATAGACGCATGTAACAAAAACCCTGCCCGATCCTTAAGAGTATTATTCGGCATCGTACTGCGTACATATATACGTAACTATTTAATGAATTTGAGATTATTATTTCTCTCCAGTGAATATAATTAAAATAAAAACTGAACTTTGTCATGAACCCGCTTTGCCGCGTGCCGCCAAACTCACAACGAAATATACCTACGCTACGTCATTCCTTATGCCTACGCGTAGGTAACAGCTGATATTGTTTTGTAGGCATAGTGATCCGGATGACAGACCTAATTCTGTTTATCATAACAATTAATTGAATTAAATGTAGCCCTGATAACTTGATAAGGGCTTTTTTAAATGTGATTTGCTTTTGGCAATGTACTTACCGACTGCAGGTACCAGTTCATTAAAACATTCACTTGTTGTAGTTGCATACTTCGGCGATCGTGCTTCACATGTCCACTTTCAACACTAATACACATTCGACACCTTTTCACTAAATTTGCACGTACTCTTTGCAGCGCACTATTCGAAAGATGCCACAATCCGAGCTCTGACTTCGATTTCCGAATCGCACTCTCTTTTATAAAGTGTTTGTGTAACACGACCCGACAAATAAAAATCCAGAGGTGTAAGATCGGGAGATCGCGCCGGCTACGAAACTGGTCCCCACGAGCAATCCATTGAATGTGATGGCGCGCCGTCATGTTGAAACCACATTGAGCGATGGAAATTGAGGACTAAATCATCCAACTCTTCACTTAGCCCTTCGCTCAAGAAAGACAGGTAGTTGGGACCATTCATGGTGGAATTAAAAACATATGGACCAATAATTTGTTCTCCGAGGATACCAGCCAACCCACACGTTAACACGCCAACGCATAGCGTGCGGGTTTTCGCGTGTTAGCGACCACAGATACGTGTTCGTTGTGGCAGTTGAATACATCTGTTCCCTGAAACGAGCATTCATCGGAGAAAAGCACACGATTCAAAAAACCTTCATCTTCTTCGACTTTTCATAAGACCCAACTACAAAATTCCATTCTTGTTTCGTAATCAGTGGGCAGAAGGGATTGAACCCGCCGGTAGTGATAAGGGTGCTGACCATCTCCATTCAGCACGCTCCAAGCCCGCATAGGGTTTGTCTCTAATTGTCGCGCAACAGCGCGTGTGCTTTGCGTGGGGTCCGCGGCAAACATATCCAACACTTGTTCCTCGATTTCCACGTTGCGTTCTCGTGGTCTTCCAGCATCAGCGGCCTGCGACTCGTACCCATGAACACTGCCTGCGGTGTACACACGGTTATGCAGGCATTAGAACGCACGCTCCGTCGGTACTGTCACACCTGGCTTATTAGCGAAGCGCACCTCATACTTTCTACGCGCAGCTGCATAATTACAGTAGGTCTTGCCTAAGCACATCAACATATTAAAATATTCCTGATTGGAATACGAAATTGTTCGCGAAACGATAGCGGCACGTGATACGGACGGACGTCCGAACGAAAGCTATCTCCACGGAAGACTGGCCAGTGGCAACAAGTTGCGCGCCTGGCGCGCGCGCCGGTAGGTAACCAGTCGGCGACATCAAAGAGTCGGCGACTAGTTGAAAAGAGTGACTACAACGCGGTAGTGTAGGGCCACGGTAATATTATAATACAGTACTCCAACTTCATACAAACGGACGAAAAGCGAGCTATACCTACGCGCCTCGATCTCGGGGTGCGCTTAGGGTGCAGACAGTCACGGCTGTACCGCAGTGTCGAACGGACGGTGTGTTGTTTTTTTAACAATAACCGCGCGATTTTTTCTTTAAAAATCAGTTAATATGACGAGTAGGAAATATTGTGCTGTTTTTGGTTGTATGAATTTGTCAATAACGCATCCAGACATACGTTTTTTTTAATTATCTGGAAACTCTGAAAGGTAAGACTATAAAATAATTTTACTTACTAGTAGGTAGGTACATAATGTGTGTCTTTTTAATGGATAAGTATTTCCTTTTATCTCACAAAAAAAAGGTATTTGGATTAATAAATAAAGCGAATAGAGTAACGGAAAGTTATTGAGATGAGTGAAATAGGTAGTTATATGCGGTTCTGAATGAATCATGATACGGTAGGTACCTACCTACTTAAGCTTGTGTTAAAACTTCGGTGCATGTGTGTTTTGTTAGTTTGCATAATTCAAAGTAAAGACGTGGTATTTTATTATTAATAATATTTGTTTATTATCTGTGTGTATGAATAATACTAGAAGTTTCCCAAAACAATTTTTAATTAAGCTTTATATAAGAATGCGGATTTATTATACTTTAAAATTTAACAATAAAGCATTTCGTACGACTCAGTCGAGGCGCAAATATTTTTCGGTCGCAAATTTATAAGCCCGATTTGTTTTTCAAACAAAAACATGTTTTTTTAATTAAATCTACCAATCAAAAAACAACACGCATTTTTATTGAACACTTCCTATTCAATATACAAAGTATTTCATTTATTTATATAAAAAGGATATTTACAATCACAAAACTAAATAGAAACAGAAAGTAGGCAAATGTAATTAAAATGCTGGAGACGGGCAGCCCTAACGCATGTTTACGTACCGCGCGGCTGTAGGCATTTGTTTCTATCATGCGGCCGAGTTACACTACTGTATTACAATATTACCGTGGTAGGGCGGAGATCTTTGAAATAAAAATAGGTAAAAATAAAAAGATTTTGCCGGCGCGCGGCAGTTGGAGTGTTCTCAACTTATGAAAATTTGCCATATTCCGGTTTTTATGAGTTACATTCTTATAAAATTTTTTTCTAGTGCGTATGTTGAACCAGAAAAACGCCTTTATTGGATAGGAAAGGATTTTTGTTTCAAATTGTATTAATAAGAAAATCAAGATTTTTTTTTTTAATACTCGTAGTTAAGTTTTCATTTTTCATTTCTGCATGTAAAGTGTACTTTCGGTTACTTACAATACCTAAAACACTTTTTATTGCCTTATTATGAGTAGATAGGTACTTAGTCATTATAATTTTGAAATTCACAACTGTGTGCACCGATGTTCACACAGGCGCACTCGCTCCCCTCAATCTCATTGTCCGATGGGACGGCAGTCCGACACAGCCGGAAAGATCAGGTGATCAGGTTCCGGTTGTGTCGGACTTTAAGCCACGTTAAGCTGTTGGGCTTAATGTGCTTTCAGAGGCACGGGAGTATCACACCGCCAACTTCCAAACTCCGGGCTGTTATTAAGAAATTTTCCAGTGGAAAAACCCAATAACACTGCCCGATCCGGAAATCGAACCCAGTACCCCACGCTTAGCAGTCGCACTTGCGACCACGAGACCAACAGCGCAGTCCAAACTAACCAATTATGTAGGTACTTAAGTACAAACGGCGACACATTAGCTATACCTACATAACCAGTATAAGCTGACTTCTAATAGTACGAAAAACCTATACAATGCGAGGTCAGCTAAAACTGGAATTGTAAAGCTTGATGTGTAGGCGTGTGTACCTCCCTAGCCTATACTACATTTGAAATACGATTAGACATTTAAGTAAAAGTTTTTTACAGTCCGTTCAACCGATTTTGAATTCTATTGCGTGGGTGGCATGGCAAATGGCAGCTGCAGTAAACAGTTGGTATTGGCACCGATTCCCTTGCGTTACAAACGAAACTAAATCTTTCTTTCTTTCTTTCTATCTTTTTCTTTCTATTTCATTAAGAAAAGGACAGAAGATAAATAGGTATTAGTTTAGTCCACCGGTAAACATCCACACAAACCGCGACCCTTAGACCTGGATATCATTCGTAAATCGACGATGTGATGTGACGTCACTTTAAATATCGGGAAAACTGAAGAATGTACCTAGGTAATATAGGTAGCTAGTAACTAGTAGCGGACGCGCATTTTACAGACCGGCAAGTGAAATGTGCAGTTTGTTTGTGAAAATTAACTTTAAATGTGAAATTGAAATAAAATAAAAATACAAAAGATTCGAATTTGGAGTCAAAATCCCCGTAATTATAATATAATTGTAGGTACCTATCGCAATGACGTACGCGGCGCGGCGCGACGCCGCGGCGGAGCGGCTGGCTTGCGGCAGCTTCAAAGAGGTACCTACTTTGACCGCGCCGCGCGCCGCCAAATCCATTAGTAATTCATTGCAATCTAACTCTCATCTCATTATAATAAGGTATAAATTAGAATTATTGACATTTGCAAGGACTTTTCTAGTTTGAAAAATAGTCGGTGGTTATTAGGGTTGAAATGAATGTGATCTAACTAAGGCCAACCCGCTTTCGTGGGATAGAACAACTGAACATAGGTACCTACACGGAGAGAAAATTCATAGAAAAATTACTGTGCTCGTCACTGTAAAGAAGTGAGTGCCAGTGACATCTACAGAAAATTTTCTGAGTGAGATTGGGAAAAATTCACTATTTGGCCAATAAATTTTACTGTAGGTACAGCACAAGAATTTTTACTGTGCTAGCATGGTAATTTTTCCATCACCACTCAAATGCACTCAGATTATGAGACAGCACAGTAATTTTTCTAAGATTTTTCTTGTTGGGTTGGGTTATGTCGACCGACCGGGGAATCTAACCTATCCCCGCTGGGCAAACACGCGTGGACCTGCCTTCGTCCTCTGACGAAGATCGTCTACTACTGAGCTCAGCTTGGATTGCTCTGCCTTTTATACTCTCGTGAACGCGTCGCGCCCGCTACGCGAATATCGCCGCGATATCGCCGCGACGCCATACAAAAGGAACATTTTGTATGGTGTCGCGCCCGCTGCGCGAATATCGCCGCGATATCGCGTCGCTCTAGTGTGAAAGGTGTTGCGGCGCGATAATATCGCAGAATCGCCCCGAGCCACGTCGCGCGACAAGTCGCGCCTGTCTGTACGAGCCTTAAGGCCTCATTTACGGAGACGCGGGGCGTCGCGCGTTGCGTTGAGCGGCGCGGCCCGCACTGAATTCAAATATATGGCGTTGTATGAGTGCGTTTACGGAGAAGCGATTTTAGACGCGTTTGTTTGAATTAGGGCGTTTTTTGCGGCCGAGCCCGCGGATGGCACCGACGCGTCCCACGCGGCGTTTATCGCGGCGGCGCACGCAGCGGCAATTCTCGATGAAGCTATGTCCGAGGCGTGCTTCGCTACACGCTAGAGGATTCGCCGCGGGCGCCGCGGCGGGCACCGCCACGCTTCCCGTCTCGCTTCTCTATGAACATGGTCGTATATTGCTATAAGTTTGTGTTTACGCGTGCGATGATGCGTGCCGCTTCACGCGCCGCCCCACCGTAAACAGAAAAAACGTCCGACGCGCCGCGAGACGCCACGCCACACGCGACGCGAGACGCCCCGCGTCTCCGTAAATGAGGCCTTAGGCAAGGCTTGCGGGCTGCGGTTACATTATGCACAGAAGCCACACCATACACGGAAGACTCATTTCAAATTCAAAATAGTTGCCAACAAAAATTTACACGAGCCACACTAAGCTCCTTTATTATGCACCAACACATCTGAGCACGCGAACGGATAATCAGGAAACCACAAGGTACCTATAGCAGTGTTCAAAATCTAACTATATCTATACAAATAATAAAGCTGAAGAGTTTGTTTGTTTGAACGCGCTGATCTCCGGAACTACCGGTAGGATTCGAAAAACTCTGCATTTTACAGTCCATTATTGAGGAAGGCTATAGGCTTACATCACTCTGCGACGTAGCCGAGCAAAAAAAAAGGCAGAAAGACCGCTAAGGCCACGTTCACACGGCGTCATTCAGCACGATATTTTGCTGTATAATTTTGGGATCACATGGTAGTTTCGCACTGCATTTGTTGTTGAATGTGTGAACAGTAGGATTTTGACGTATGATCTCAAGTTTTTATCGTAAAATATCGTACAGGACAGAACCGTGTGAACGACCGCTAAGCCAAAACGAATAGCGCGGGCAGGCGATGCGATGCGACGGGGTGGGTCGGGAGAACAAGAATCTGCTTTAGTTAATTGTATTCTAAGTTGATTTTTGAGTGATCATTTGCACCAAAAAGGTCCTAATAAGTTTTTGGTTGCAATAGAATTTGAAATTTTTTAAGTATGACATTCAGTTTGTTATCTCAAATTGTTAATTCAAATATATAGATAACATAATACCGTACCCAGGTGCATAATATATGACACAAGACATCAAACTTAATAAAAAGACTGTCGCTCAGGTAAGTGCTCATACACACGAGCGACACGCATCAACGGCAGAGGCAACTTTAGTCGTCAACACTTCGGCGGCTGCCGTCGACAACATGCCGCTCGTATATTTGAGCACCGGACTCAAATAAACGAGCGGCACGTTGCCGACGGGAGTCGCCGAAGCGTCAAAGGCGGGCGTCGAAACGCGATGACGGCTGCAGTTGCCTCTGCCCGTCAACACGTGTCGCTTGTGTGTGCAAACAAAGTGACGGAAACGACACTCTATGGGGCATTTTTTTTTTATATAAATCGTCAGTATCATTCTCGTGCCCTTATCCCAATTTATTCGGGGTCTATATCTAAAGGGTTTTTCAACAAGAACTTTGTTTTTCAATAGGGGCAACACCAACGCATGACAGCTTTGACATTTAGTTTTTCAACATGTCAGTAGTAGGAGATTTGGCAATAATTGTTACAATGAATTCAATTACAATTACAATTTTGCTCGAGATTCGCAATAAAACAATTAAAATTCACAATGAAAATGGTGGTTCTATTAAAGATACTATAATATTTACGATTTGTAGTTGATATTTACGATATTTTTGGTCAATATAATCGTCCTTTTGAAACCGCTATTAAGAATTTGATCGATAAATTTGAGTCGACAGGCTCGGTACATACATAATGTGCAAACACCAATCGATTGCAGCCTTAAAACTTAAAATCCGTGACGCGATTAACGAAATAGACCCGCCCTTTTGCCAAAAAGTGGTTGAAAATTTTGATGAAAGAATCGACATCTGTGAGCGTGGTCGTACTGAACATATTTTGTCCGATATCATGTTTCATTCATAATTGCCAAATCTTACTCTTTCTAATACTCTTAATAAAATTTTGAATAATTTTAATCTAAATTCTTTGTTTTATTTGGGTTTAAAAAACAAAGTTCTTGTTGAAAAACCCTTTACTTCCTCCATCCATTTCTATGAGCCGTGATCTCACGTGGCGTTCTGCAGCTTCTGCCTACTCTATGGGTTGAGACGCTTGAATGAATGCATGTATATGTCTTTGATCTCAGTATAGTCACCCCCTTTATAGTCATATCATCTTTCAGGCTGTCAATAGTTTCTCTGGACTTCCCCTTCTCATAACCAAAAATTTATGTTCCATATTTACGGCTGGGTGCTTCATGCATCCTAATTTCGAACAGCTCATTAGCCAAATGTTCTGTTTATTAGCTGAATTTACAGCTTTAGATGTCCCGCGTTCAGTCATACGAAAATATATTCAATACGTTAATGGCTTGCCTAATGACTTCCATGAACGTAATTTAATGGGTTGACATCATTACGAGAAATATAGACTTGTTAGTAATCTAATGAGCTGCTAATAAGCGTTGCAATTGTAGTTTTTTTGTAAAGTGTTATTCGTTTTTCTTTGACTTTTATGGCGTGGAACTGTCCTAAAAAGGCGACAATTCAGCCGATTGATATTGCGACCCAACACGGTTACTGATTTCTTCAGCTTTTCCTAACAGTTTGATAGATATTTGACCTAGTAGTTCCGATTCACGAGGTGCAACTTAACTGGCCCTCAAGGGAGCCATCCTTTAGTACACAAAAGGGATGAAGGGCGAAATCGATACATTTATAAGTAAACGGACTGTTGTATAGTGAAAGACGGAAGTCACGTTTTCGCTCCAGGCGGGATTAGATGTTTGTTCCGACTTTGTCAATCAAATCGAATGTCAATGTCCATTATTTCGTAAGATTTATGGAGACGCAATATCGGGTTCAAGAGTGAATTTATGTCAAACCCGAAAATTATATCTGTTTATTGAGCATATCGCAGTCTACAGCGTATGATCATGCCAAAAATGGGTTTTTCTTTTTATTTACGTCTAACGTCGTCTAAGAACGTTTCAAGTTCCTTCAAAACACACATAATAAATATATGAGGTCATCGGAAAACCTGAGACTAGAGATGCCGATGCATTCCACCAGTTTCTATGACAATTATACTTCGTTGCTTCGTCCTTCGAGATTAAGATAACAATGTAGTAATACGTCTAGGGTATCGCCTTTCATCCACTAAGTTTGAATATATTTTTTTTTTTTTTTTGTCGGTACTTTGTCTTCCTGATAGTTATGCCTGTACCGCCACTCATTCGCGTTTTAGTGCGTCGCCGATCACCACGTTATTTTCTTCGTTTCATTTGAATTGTGCAAAAAGATGCCAAAACGTAGTCACAAAAACGACGACAGTGATTATTTAAGAAAGAAGATTCGAAAACTCGAAAGGAAACTTAATAAACGCGACAGAAGGTCGCGTGTTCGAAGTTGTTCCGAGAGTAGTAGCTCGTCGACGAATATTATTATGTCGCCGGTACTATCGGACCATGAAGGTAAGCTGAAGTGTTATTTTTACAAACGGAAGATATTGTGAATAGTTTTTCGGACTATATCCGTATCATAATCTGACATGATGTCATATTATCTTAAATAGTGTTGTGTACATCTTATGGGGATGTTACCTTCACATAATTTTGGATTCCCAATTCATTGGGTATATACTACTAGTGATTGTGTACATTTGAAAGGAATGTTGCCTTCACTTTAGTTAATGACCTACTTAATAATAATTGCATTTTATATCCGTACGGACTAAAACATAGTGTTGTGGGTAGTTTTAAGGACTATCGCCGCTCTAAAACCACTAGTTGTATACTAGGAACATTGGTAGTTGTGATCATATTCACGTACCTACATAACAAAATGTTATCACTCGATTTCGTAATTCTGAATATCGGTATGGATTATAAACTTGGTGTTGTGGATAGTTTTGAGGACTATCACCGCGCTATTTTCTATCCGATACCTACATTTGGTACATTTTCTATTCCAACTGAAATGGAAGTTCAAGGTGATGTCGCGTCATCTCCGATTATTGACTCAGATGAGCCACAACCGGGTACGTCCACCTCGACGATACATGATGTTCCTGCTACAGAAGCAGTACAGGCAGGGGAATCGGAACTACCTGTTGAAGTAACGCTTCCTGAGCTGGACGAAGAGATTCTGAATCTCTTGGGCGAAACTCCATCAAAGGATAAAAAATATGGACCAGACATTAGATGCGAGTTATCTGCTCGCTGGGAACACATCGCAACAACAGGCTTGACCAAGGATGCCAGAAAGGAGCTGCTTGATAAGCATCTGGTTCCAAAAAACTGCACAAAGATTGATGCACCCAAGTTAAATCCAGAGATAAAGGCCGCCTTATCGGAGATGCTAATAAAAAAAGACAAAGCTTTAGAGAATAAGCAGGTGCAGGTCGCAGCAAGTATATCTTGTATAAGTGAAGCCCTAAGCATACTCTTTTCTGCAGGTTATAAAGATCAGTCGGTAATAAAATTACTGATCGAAGCCGGTCGACTGATGTGTGACTCACAACACAGCGAGTCCATGACACGGCGCAGTTTTATATGTTCTACAATCAAGAAAGATATAAAAGATCAACTGTTCAATACAGAAATCGATAAGTTTCTATTTGGCGAACATCTGACCGATACTCTAAAAGCTGCAAAAGCTATATCAAAATCAGGCGCTGAGATTAAAATAAACACACAGGTTCGAAGACCTGCACCAGCGCAGAGACCGAGACAGGCCCCTGTCCAGACTTTAAACCAGACGCCTCCGTTCCCGACAGCGCGGCAAGCGGGAACAGCGAGGAGAACAGCGCCGGCGCCGCGCCCGCGACCGGTGCAGCAGCAGCCGCGACAGCAGCCGCGCTTGCAGCAGCGCCAAGCCCCGCGGCGCTAGACCTGGTACGTTTTGCAGGTCGGTTATCCTACTTTTATGATCAATGGCAATTGATAACTAATGACCTCGTTGTATTATCGTGGATAAGAGGT
The DNA here is from genome assembly GCA_949629135.1 of Eremobia ochroleuca. NCBI lineage: Eukaryota > Metazoa > Arthropoda > Insecta > Lepidoptera > Noctuidae > Eremobia > Eremobia ochroleuca. Next base: position 4,961,642 of record OX451387.1, read on the forward strand.
TACAAGATACCGTTTACTAAACCTGTCTATCAGTTACACGAACCAAGTTTACCTGCATTAACTTCATGTGAGTCCTTTAAATACAAGGTGGCCATCACTGACCTTCTAAACAGTGGTGCTATTTCACATTGTGAACCATGTGAAGGACAGTTTCTTTCTAGTTATTTCCTGATTAAAAAACCCAATGGCAAAAACAGATTTATTTTAAACTTAAAGTCTCTAAACAAGTACATCGTAACAGAACATTTCAAAATTGAAGATCTAAGAACAACATTAAAATTAGTATCAAGAAACAGTTTCATGGCCACCTTTGATTTAAAGGATGCGTATTTTCTAGTACCTATACACCCGACGTATAGAAAGTACCTACGATTTAGGTACGAGGGTCAAATTTACCAATTCAATGTTTTGCCGTTTGGTTTAAACACAGCTCCATTTGTGTTCACAAAGCTATTAAAACCGGTAATTTGTTTACTGAGATCATTAGGTTATCTGTCATCTATCTACTTAGATGACATTTGTATCATTTCTAATAATTATCAAGATTGCTTAGATAATATTTTACAGACAAAACATATTTTAGAGTCCTTAGGATTCATAATTAACATTAAAAAAAAAAAAAAAAAAGTTGTATGATTCCGAGTAATATTTGCAAATACCTTGGTTTTGTGATAGATACAAAAGAATTTCATGTTAGCCTTCCTAAGGAAAAACGAAATCTAATTAAACAAGAGTTACAATCGTTTCAATTGAAATCTCGTTGTAAAATAAGACAGTTTGCTCGCTTGGTAGGCCTCCTCACTTCGTCCTGCCCCGCGATTCAGTACGGTTGGCTTTACACCAAGCAGATGGAAAGATGCAAATACCTTGCATTGTGTAAAACGAGTAATTATGATAGCCACATGTCTTTACCACAGTATTTGCAGGACGATTTTTCCTGGTGGTTAAAATCTATTGATACCGCAGTGAATCCTATTAGACGGGACAGCTACTGTCTAGAAATATTTTCAGACGCTAGCAAAAAAGGGTGGGGGGCAGCATGCGGTGCGGAGACCGCCAGTGGCCAGTGGAGTAACACAGAGTCTAACAAACATATTAACTGTCTAGAACTCCTGGCTGCTTTCTTGGGCTTACAAACATTCGCAAAAGGATTAAAAAATTGTCAGGTGTTACTACGCGTTGACAACACAACTGCTATTTCGTATATCAACCGTATGGGTGGAGTAAGATTTCCACATTTAACTGAAATCACAAAATCTTTGTGGCAGTGGTGTGAAGCTCGTGGTATATTTGTATTCGCTTCATACATAAGCTCGGAAGATAACGAAATAGCAGATGCTGAGTCTAGAAAATCTCACCCCGATACCGAATGGGAGATTAAAGATCATGCTTTTGAAAAGATTGTGAGAGCCTTTGGGCAACCAAAAATTGATCTTTTCGCATCAAGGTTGAATAACAAATGTGTTAAGTACGTCTCATGGAATAGAGACCCAGGAGCATGCGCTGTGAATGCTTTTACTTTAAATTGGTCAAATCTTTGTTTCTACGCATTTCCTCCTTTTGCGGTTATATTAAAAGTATTAAGAAAACTTATATACGACCAGGCGGAGGGTATTGTTGTGGTTCCATTTTGGCCCACGCAACCCTGGTTTCCACTTTATCAAAAACTTCTCTGTTCAGAATTAGTTCAGTTTAGACCCTCTGATAAAGTGTTATTGTCTATTTCCAACAGTGTCCCCAAGCTCACGTTGATTGCAGGGAAGTTATCAGGACGGCGTTACGAAACAGAGGAGTACCACCATCATCTTTAGATATTATGATAGCTTCTTTATCTGAAAGGTCAATAAAACAATATGACGTTGCCATTCGACGTTGGGTAAACTTTTGTAAGACTCACAATATCAAAATACATGAGGCGTCAATTCCGATGATTATGTATTTTCTCACTGAGTTATTTCATTCCGGCTTACAATACGGATCTTTAAACAGTCATCGCTCCGCTCTGTCTTTGATCTTAGGATCGAGAGTAGGGTCTGATGATCGCGTTGCTAGGCTATTCAAAGGTTTTTACAGACTTCGTCCTCCAGCCCCAAAATATAATATCACTTGGGACCCGTCAATAGTTTTAGAATTCTTATCAAAATGGTACCCAAATAATAATTTAAGTTTCGAACATTTAACCAAAAAGGCCGTAACTTTGCTCATACTTGTAACTGCACACAGGGTGCAAACCATTAGCAAAATCAAATTAGAAAATATGAACGTCACTGATAATCTTATATTGATCAAGATAAACGATTTGTTAAAAACATCACGACCTGGTTTATCTCAACCTTGTTTAAATATTCCATTTTACAAAGATCGACCGGAAATATGTCCCGCTGAGGCTCTTATAGAATATATTGATAGGACAAAACATTTGAGAAACAATGCCAATAGCCTTTTTATAAGTATTAAAAAACCACATAAATCAGTAACCACAAATACCATCAGTCGGTGGATAAAAGATATATTATCAATTAGCGGAATTGACACTTCAGTATTTTCTGCCCACTCCACCAGACACGCAGCCACCTCAGCTGCTCATAGAGCTGGTGTCAATATTGACACGATACGAAAAGCAGCTGGGTGGAGTGGTAGCTCCAATGTTTTCGCTAGATATTATCATAGAGACATTCAATGTGAACAAACTGATCAATTTGCCTTATCAATCCTAACCTCTGATCGATGTTAGATTTAATTACTTAAAATTAATAACTTAAATTTATCTACCCCTAATTAAAGAAAAACTACAATTTAATTACTTTATTACTTGTAAGGTTTGATTAATATACATGTACCTAAGTATAAAAATTCAGTGTTTTAATATTTCACCATCTTTCAAAATCTACATTGTTATCTTAATCTCGAAGGACGAAGCAACGAAGTATAATTGGAGATTAAACGAACTTACCTGAAGTGAAGTTCTATCCAAATTATACGAGTTGCTTCGTCCGAAGAGATTAGTTCCCTCCCAACCCTATGAACCCCATACCTAAAGTGAAATATTAAAAAAGGTTCCAGGCTTTCAACTAAATGAGTGGCGGTACAGGCATAACTATCAGGAAGACAAAGTACCGACAAAAAAAAAAAAAAAAAAAAAATATTCAAACTTAGTGGATGAAAGGCCCTAGACGTATTACTACATTGTTATCTTAATCTCTTCGGACGAAGCAACTCGTATAATTTGGATAGAACTTCACTTCAGGTAAGTTCGTTTAATCTCCAAATCTTTTACTGTTCAAGCAGTACGGTTATGGAATGACTTGCCCGTGTCGGTAAGGCGTGCTCAATCTTTGTCCACTTTTAAAATTATGATAAAAAAGCACTTCCTCTCTCCTTAAACAGCACCATTATATTTTCTTTAATCCTGTTTCATGTCTATCTATGTCATGTGTTATATATATGTATATATTTATATAGATTAGTATAATATACATACATTATGTATGTATTCATTATATCGTGTAAATGGTAGACCACAGACTACCTACAGTATTTATCTCTCCTTCCCTTTTCAATCCATCCAAAGGTTGTCTTTAAAAGATCGCTTTTAGCGATAAGACCGCCCATTGTGTCACCCTTTGTAAAATTTCTATATTTATGTCTGTAATTTATATGGTGTACATAATAAAGAATATTCTATTCTATTCTACGTCTAGTTTCCGCTATGAGCGTTATGAGAATAGCATTAAAGAGGGAGTCGCATTACGTCCGCTACGCGTAGCGTCCGTTTATGGCCCTATTGTATTCTTGAAGGTGATTTTTTCAAACCAAAATAACATTTTGTGTAGCATGGTACTAGGCGAGCAGACTTATCAGGAGATACTTTTTGTCAGAACGGCTGTAACGCGACTGATCTTAGAAAAAATCACCTTCAAGAATACAATAGGGCCATAAACGGTCGTAACGCTACTCCGTCTTGGTGCTTATTGTTATATAACACCAAATAGTCAAAGCAACAGTTAACATATAAGATTCTAAATCGATCTCCAAGACTTTGTAAATTAGTCCAAAATTGGAGAATCACGATCCAGAACTTAGTTTTCCAACGCAGCGTATCTTTAAGATCCTCAAGATAAGCCTCAGCACTAAACGATTAATCTTCCTACATGTTACTACGTTGCTGGCTTTGATATCACATTCAATAATCATCTCTTCAGGGAGTATTAATAACCCATCCTCATTGCCGCCGGGGCAAGTTATCAAGGCAAGAGGAAGTTCCGCGTAATCACCTACAGGCCGGCTGATAAATATTTCATTACCAGCGGGACGTTTTAACAGGCTATCTCGTAATCTAAAAATAAAACTGCGAATAAAAAGGGTCTAATTTTTATTTCCCGTATTTTTGGGGCGTAAAGGTATTTAATAATATCCTTATTTTTTTGAGGTTACTGTGTCTGTAATTTGGAGGAGTTTAAATATTTGGGGCGTATGTTTTCTAAGAAATTTTGAGTTTTTAGGTAATCATCGTATTCTTGCCATTATATCAATTTATTTGGGGTCGGTGCAACATGTCTTTTCTTCCATATTTCTTTGTTAATCGTCATCTCGGTATTCAACCCCTTCTTAGCCACCCAGCATTTTCCTGCTACACAATAACGAAAGCTGAAATGTCAATATACAACATGTCCCAGAATTCACGCACAACCTCTTAAGGGGTCATTTTACTCATCATTGTGAACAACTTTTACTATGGGACCAAACCTGAAATCGCGAAAAAAAAAATCAGCTATTCCCCACATTTATGTTCGCATAACTAGTCAAAATGTAGGGAACAGTTGATTTTCTTTTTCGCTGTTTCTGTTTTGGTCCCATAGTAAAAGTTGTTCATAATGATGAGTACAATGACCCCTTATGAGGTTGAAGATTTAACTTAGAATCTATACCGGATTAAAAGGTTCTATTAGTAACTAACGAGTTTCAATAACATCTTTAATAATAACGCTGTATGGCTGTATGCAGTGACCGGTTAATTGCTTTGCCTAGAGCCTTAAACGATTTTGTTTTACCATAATTTCCGTTAAACATTGATTATATCCAACACGGAATTCGAATAACCGAAGCTACCAATTTCTAATAAGTCTACCATGATACCGTTTAGAATGGTCGAAAAAGTTGGTGGTTAAGTGAACTGAGAAACAATTCCCATAATTTTAAAAACGTTTAAGAGTCTGTTCTCAGTCTCAATCTGTCAAAATACCTCTAATTTCCCTACATTTTTGACTTTGTTTGTCGCCGAGGTTAGACTGCGAAAAGATTTTGAACGTTTTAAGGCTCGTACAGACAGGCGCGACGCGACGGCGCGACGCAATTCTGCGATATATATCCGTAGAACAATTTCTATTGAAACGCGCGCGACAATTCCGCGCGACAATTCACACAGGGGCGACCTGTCGCGCCGCAACATGGTTGCGCCGCGACTCCAATAGGAACATTTTGTATGGCGACGCGGCGATATTCGCGCAGCGGCCGCGACGCCATATAAAATGTTCCTTTTGTATGGCGACGCGGCGATATCGCGGTAGCGGCCGCTCTAGTGTGAAAGGTGTTGCGGCGCGATAATATCGCAGAATACCCCGCGTCACGACGCGCGACAAGTCACGCCAGTCTGCACGAGCCTTTAAACGACGAGAATTGGCTTTCTGATATTTTCCGCTTGTTTGAGTCAATTCCAAGCTTGGTCCACCTAAAGCTGAGTTTTTTAAAAGCTGCTTACTCTTACATCTAGATCAGATCCTCGACTCACCTGTATCTGGAACATGGATATGGACTCGTCCAGCATCTGGACCCTGACGGCGAGCATCTTGCCGCCCTTCTTGGGGGTGGCGGGAGGCGTACGGGAGCCGCCGCCGGCGCCATCCACCCCCGCCGGTGTGCTGGCGGAGTGGTGCATACGTCCTGAAGAAGAACAGTTATTAGTACAGAAAGAAAGAAGATGATATAGCGAAAGGGTCGCAAAGGACAGATGTAGACGCAAATCGGCCGTTTAGACCAAACCGTTTTTTTGAAACCAAACGCCAATAAACGCATTTTTCTTTCTTAATTTCTTTCTTTCTTTCTTTCTTTCTTTCTTTCTTTCTTTCTTTGAACGCGCTGATCTTTGAAACTCCCAGTCTGATTAAAAAAATATATATTTTTGCATTTGATAGCACACTTTTTGAACAAGGCTATTAGGCTATTTATAATCAAGCTGGGACTCTAAGTGGTCGAGCAAAAAGAAAATGATAAAAAATAACGCTAAGCGTAAAATGTACAAATGGTTGGGGGAACAAGAAATTTCACGTGGACTAAGTCGCGGGCCAGAAGCTAGTTTAAGATATAAAACAAAACCGGCTAAGTGCGAGTCGGATTCGCGCACGAAGGGTTCCCTACCATAATCTACAAAAACGGCAAAAAAGGGCACTCTATAAATGTCACGTAGTGTAACTAACCTCCCCATTCGCGAAAAATGAACTTGCAAAGTGACTTGAGTAACAATAGAATTCGTATCTGATGTATATGTTTATGTTCTAAACATCACGCGCTTACTTGTCTAATTTAATTTCTAAAGACAGTGTCATTTATGCTATTTCTGTAATTGACAAGTAGACAAAAGAGTCCTTCTACGTCTGTTAGCATAAGTACGTTACCATAGCATGTTTTTGCTAACTGTATTATTCCAAAGATCTTCCATTGGTCAGTTTCACAGATCTAAGCAAAGTTTCTATCGTCGAATTAAATATATATACAACAACAGTCAAACGGTTTTTTTTAAAGCAAAGCAGTTGTTTTTAGGGTTCCGTACCCAAAGGGTAAAAAGGAATCCTATTACTCTCGCTCCGCTGTCCGTCCGTCCGTCTGTCACCAGGCTGTATCTCATGAACCGTGATAGTCAGACAGTTGAAATTTTCACAGATGATGTATTTCTGTTGCCGCTATAACAACAAATACTTAAAAACAGAATAAAATAAATATTTAAGGGGGGCTCCCATACAACAGACATGATTTTTTTTTCGTTTTTATACAAGGTGTAACTTAAATAACGCACAACCTCTTAAGGGGTCATTGTACTCATCATTATGAACAACTTTTACTATGGCACCAAACCTGAAATCGCGAAAAAAAATCAGCTGTTCCCTACATTTATGTTCGCATAACTCGTCAAAATGTAGGGAACAGCTGATTTTTTTTTCGCGATTTTCGGTTTGGTCCCATAGTAAAAGTTGTTCATAATGATGAGTACAATGACCCGTTATGAGGTTGTGCGTTATTTAAGTTACACCTTGTAGATAATGGTACGGAACCCTTCGTGCGCGAATCCAACTCGCTCTTGGCCGGCTTCCAATATACATCCTGTTAGTGTACTTATTGAATATATAAACACACTAAGCACCTAACCAGAACCAGATGCTACGTACCAAGTGTCCTTACTCCTTTCTACAATGCATTCAACGGGAACACCTAACGATCGAAAGTCACTGGACCATGTTTAAAACGACGAACAAGATGATTTAAGTTAGGTACTGTACGGGATGTGAACTTTGTCCGGAAATGGGACGTTTCGTCGACTTTCGTAGGATTTGGATTTACGAAAGTGCGAGAACGAAGTTGCGGGAACTTCAGACAGGTTTTAAAGAGTCGAGAATCTGGGAGTTTTCATTCTCGATTAGGTTCCTTCTGGGCAAGCGTGCATTATCGTTGGCCACATAATCGTTTACAATCAGAAGGCCAGTTCCCGTAATTATAATAAAAAAGGTTCAAAATCTAATCGCATCCTCATCTCAGCGACAATCAATGTCAAAAACTTGTCAAAAATATAGGGAAATTAGGGGTCTTTTTGACAGATTGAGACTAAGATCAAACTGTAGACGTTCATAAAATTACGAGAATTGCCCTTCAGGTGAAATAGAGATTAGAGATCTAAGGGGAGTTTACCAGACGAAAGCCCTATTTACACGATGCAAATTTCTTGCTTGTGACACTATAAAACAGTGTTTAAATGGTGCAAATTTTATTGTTGCACCAACTTTTGTATGCCACAGGCAGTTAAATCGCACCATGTAAATAAGGCTTAACCGTCGTTTCCTGAAAGTTTAGTCAAATCCCACGTCATGTTCTGGCTGTAAATTTAATAGCTGAGGACGACAGTATATTTTATCCATAACATCCTAGTTGATACGCTAACACCGTTAAGCGATAAATGCTACGCTAAAACACGAATCACGCCTTCAGATCGGCCGTGGCCCGTGATACTATTTTATTTATTTGCAATAAAATACTCGATTTTATGACGCTGATCTTAAGCAACAACAACGAGCCGGCAAATTGACATTATTTATGCATTAAAGTAACTTTAGATTAAATTAACCACGGAATTTATTATGCGACCTTAGGAACAAGATTGATCTTTCGTTGTTTTATGACATGTCTTCAATGGATAAGATTTAATGTGATGTTTGTTCGGATAAGTGAAGGCTAGATTTAATCTTATTTTGACCACATTCCAACGTTTTCGATACGAGAACATACAGATTTGTAAAGAGAGATACAATGAGATTATTCTAATCGTATTTCTCGATCGCTGATACAAAGTTACTGCGTGCAGTTATCAGCGCGGGTCAAGTTAAGATGGGTTAGTCTGAGTCCAGGGGCGACGGACTCGGGGATATCCGTCGCCCCCCACATATCAGGACCCGAGGTGGCGGCGCGTAGTGTTCCACGTGCGCCCCTCTTAGACATCGTGGGGGGAGTCAAACACCTCACTCCCCCCCTGACCCGGGGAGGCCGGCACCAGCCGGGGGTTGCGGAAGGATCGTACGTTCCCGCGACCCCCGGCGTAGGTGGGAGATGGAACAACGGGGTGGTTTTTAGTCAGTAAGTCTGACAGACCCCGCCGGCGGACATCCATGAGGACTTTACACCCCAGAAAAACAAAAAAAAACGAGGGGTTAATCAGTGCGATCGACCTGAACGCCCGGACCTACATCCGGGGGCCGGGCTGTATTCTAACCCGGAGCCGGCTCATGCAGAACCGAAGTCAGTCTCTGGTTTGAAAACCTAACGAGTCTACTTCACCACCACAGCCTCGGAAATTCACTCAACATTTATTTGAAGTTGCCGAAAGACTCTGTAGACTCGGTAGTAAAGCTCGTATTTAGAAAAGGTTTTCATATTGGGTTGTAAAAGTTCTACATTACTTTTAAAACCTGGCCATCGTTCAGCGGGGTAATTGCGTAACAAACTATCAGTAGCAATGGGATTCATTTTGACAGTTCAACAACAGTCATTTCATTATTTATGTTGTTGAACAACATAAATAATACAAACAAATTCGAACTTATAAAGCAATGGTAATCCATTGCTTTATATAAGTTCGAAAAATTTGTTGCAATATCCTTCAAAATTATTCAGATTGAGATTGATGAGTGTGTTACCAATTGGGGTGCAGGAATGTGTTCCCCGAAGGCTGACAGAGATGTACCTGTAGTACACCCAAATTGTAATGCTCATTTAATACAACTTATTATTTTAGCACCCATGTATCACGGTGGAAACAGCTTTGATTATCTACAATGTTAATTGCCACTCAATAAAAGAATGGTTTTACTTGATAAAGATGCATAGCATTGTTGTTGGCATTCAATTTAAAAGCAATAAACCAGAATGTTTCATTAATTATGTAAATTAATGTAAAACTGACCTATTCCGACTGCTGAGAACATTTCCGACACAGTTTATTGATAAATTAAAAATCATCTAAACAGGCTATATGAAATTAAAGCATAGTCATGTTACTCATATTTATTTATTTATATGTACTTTATTGTACACCACATAAATACTGTATAACAAAAAAATACATCAGACACTACACAACAAAATAACAATGTTTTAATTTCATTTCATTTTAAAATTGAATGAAAAACACTAAAAGTAATTTCATATTGTCACAATGGAGTTCAAATAGCAAACTAAAGTTAATTTCATAGTTAAAAGCAGTAACACTGAAGTTGGTATTTTGTTGACTAATAGATGTACCTTGGTGATGTCATTAAACAATCACTACTAAAATAGACATCAGTACATAAAGTTCATTCATCATACATTTTAATTGGTATTCGGTTCGTGGTTTTCTATGTTGGTAAATACTCAATACTCATACATTTTAAGACATGACTGTAACTATGTGTGACTACAAAGTAATCCTATGTTGTTTAAATAGACCTAGTTCTTATCCTTCTGAGTCTGCCAGATTTATACCTCAAGATGTGGGAAAGACCGGTTGTCCTTAATAACGGACAAAATGGGAGATGGCCCTAAGTCCTGAGATTAAACAACATTTAAATTCTCATCGGTTGACTATATCAGGTGTAGCAGCGTCGATTTTTTTAACGAAAAACTAATACATATGTGTGTTAATAAGTATGTCCGGTTATTACAAATGTATATCAGGACTTTATGACACATGATAATTTGTCCGTTATAATAACCTCAGGGACTCAGGAGGGTATGTAATATTATTTATTTACTTATTTTATTATTTATGTACACACAGTAAAAAGAATGTGTTCTGTGTTTATATATCCTGTGTTACCATAATCATAATCATATCCAATAAGTAGGTAGGTAATAGGTAATACGGGCTGGTGTCCGCAACTCCACGTCAATGCGCGTATTTTGCGTACTCGATCCAATAAGTATTAATTATTTTCAATTAAAGGTTATGTAATTTATTGATGTCTTTTACAATCATTATTTATAGCCTATCAATTAGGCAGATAGCTTGATTAGTATTTGATTGCATGTGATAATTAAAATATATTAATTATTAAGTTTGAAAGTTTTTGAGTTAACATGAATCTAATTTGAAATTTTGCATTACATAAGTTTTGTTTACAGAAATTGCCTAACATTAGCAATTTTAGGCAATTTCTGTAAACAAGACTTATGTGTAATTTAAAAATACTTGGGGAACACTTAAATGAATTCCACAAGTATTTTGGAATTGGTTCAATAAAGATAACAGTGTGTCTTCAAGCTTTATCTCTTTCTGTGACCATATAATTTATGACCCATCTTGCCCAAAGTAGACAGATTAGAACTGTCATTGTGAAGAAAATAAAAATAACATAAAATATTAAGTGTTTATCTCATTTGGTCTTGGGATAAAGTCACCAATAATGACTGTTTATCAGAATAATAACAAAATAAAAAGTTAAATTAATATAGTTTTAATTATGATCATTTATATTTCATTCAATAGTTACCTTTAACAGAAAATATATGTCTTCATATAACAGAAAATTATCACAATGTTTATTAAATTATCATAGTGAACAGAAAATCACATCACTAAAGATCCAATGTCTTATCAGCACTCTTATCACATGTAAACTGTTAATGTAAAAAGTGTCTGTCTTCATGTTTACATTCTGATATCATACAGAGTACTGGAAAAATTGAACATGCTAATATGTTGGACTACTAATGGTCATTGTTTACTGAATGAGGTATTAAAGGAAAATGCAGATCAATTAGGTACTTAAATAATAAAAAATAAAAAAAAAAGATAACTGTGCACAGGAATACAGGACAATTTTTTTTTGTCCCAATTGTTTATAATGCTACTACATGCAAAATAATTAATGAGTTTTTATAATGTTTTAAAGGGAAAAAATCAATGCATTCAGGCTAAGTAATTAGCAAAATTATATGGTTAGATAACCACACAGGAACAAATATTATCCTGTTGTACCTATACAAGGAAGAAAATATATTTAATTCTAATTGCTGATGAATACAGTAGATAGAATAATTACATGCTAGAACTTAAGTTTTAAGTACATGTATATTCTACATCTTGACTAAGGCGAAAAAGAAGAAGTTAAGGATTTGTCACTTACCTGGCAATGTATGGTATCCAATTGTGGACAGATGCCCAGTAGAGTTGCAACTACCAGGTGGCAGGTCCGAGTCCATCATATTGCAGTCTTGTCCCTGTCTGTCAAACCCAAACCCCTGGCCGGCACATACCATGCCATCTTAACTACACTGCACTTAGCACTAAACACTGTCCTCTTGTTCAATATCAGTGACAATAGAACATCTCAATTACTCCCCATTTGCATAACACTTATCAATTATTAAAAGGATAATGTCAGATCACTTTCTGCACTTTTAATAAGTAACTACATTATTTATGACCAATTAACTCAGGTTCACATGCTGTGACAGTGGCTGACAAAAGCCAAAAGGATTCATTGCATGCGCGATGCAAAACCGGCGGCCCACTTTACACCCCAAGACATAAATAGTTAGATGAATGCAATAACCAGAAAATAGGTCAACGGAGGTGTGCCCGGCCGCCGCGACAGAGACAACAGACGCACTGCCTCCGACGGTCGCGGCGCATCACAATCTAATATGAGCCTTCGCAAATTTAATTACTATAAACTGTGTATTACAAAACTTCGCACTAGACGATAATAATTGTGGAATAATTAACGGGAGCCCGCAATTTTACTAACTACGTACAAATAAACATTACTATAAACACATCTTGTCTTACTTTCTAACAAGCGCAGATGAGAGAGAGAACCGACCGCGACGCAGCGAAGCCCCAACTCCCCGACTCCCCCTACATGTCAACCACCGTACACCATCCCAAGTCATTGATCTAACTGGTCATTACTTACACACTCATTATTTCTCACTTAAAAACACTGACAGAACACTAGAACTATTTCTTAATTAATTTTTATGTCAATTCAACGTTATATATAACATAAACTCTGGCTAAAGCCTATAAACACGCCCTGACACTACTACACGGCCATATTTATTTACCTACTAAATGTGACCACTCTCTTCCAAAAGTCTACCACTTGGCAATAAATTATAATTGAAAGTAAATAATGAACTAGCTAAAAATTAAAAAGATACCTTTCAGATATCTTTTTTGTTTTATCCTTTATACCTATTTTTTAGGCATATGAAACAATGCTCACTTTAGAATTCTCGTCTGGAGTCGTCACTCAACTCTGGCTTTGAAAAACCGTAATTCTGGATTTTGGTCATCTCTATCTATCTCTGTGGTCTATGGCATTCATGACATTGACATATGTGTGAGTGACAGTTTACGCCTTGCTGTCATTGTGAGGTCAGGTTTTGTGTTTGTATACTTGTCCAAGCTGCGTTTATTTTTATTGTGCTTTGATAAAAAAAAAGTTTAATTTATTCATATTAGATTAATATCATGTGAACAGCTTATAAATAACGTAATACTTATTGTCTTGTAAAAATGGAGACTACGCCGTTGCTGACGAGACCCAAAAAGAAATCCCTGTGGTCAAGGTAATATATTGCTTTAATAAATTATTAATAATAATATTGCTTTGTTTGGCGTAATAATTACGCATGCATTATGTTATAATCGATTGTTTCTAGGTTGCAATTTTGGAGGTTCCGTAAGAAGAAGTTGAGTTCTCGGGCTATATATCTAGGACAGCTGCCTGATGAAGAATTTCCGCCTAACTATGTCTGTAATCAGGTCAGTGACAATTTCTCAACTGTTCGACACCATAAAAACGCCATCGATGTCTCGAGTATTCAATAATGAGTTACGCATATTATGTCGTCGTGAGTAATGCATTTAAACCTAACATGTCAGTAAAGTTTATCAATATAATTAACTGTAATTAGGCCATAATTAGTGTTACATAGACCCACTAAGAAGATGCATGTTCATTCTAATTAATAATTCTCATTTAAATGATTTCTAGTACCAAGCTCACTATTCTAATTACTTCCTATTGGTACATACCAGCTATTATCATTATTTACATTTTTAGACTGATTAAATACATTATTATTTAAATTTTTTAACTGACATAAAAGTGATTAAGATATTTGCATTATTCTCAGAGGCATGAAATCTTGGCCAATAACAAACGCTTTAACACTGACAGCAGGGTATTTTATTGCGCTGCTACCCCTAGCGTGGGGGTGTTTTTCGGCATATTTGTTTCGACTATAAAAAATGACCTAAATGACTATTCAAATAATTCTTTTTGTATCTATTAGATCTATTTTATTTATTTTTTCTGTACGCAAAATACGTGCATTGACGTGGAGTTGCGTACACCAGCCTGTATTACCTATTACCTACATCTATTTTTGTATATTATGAAAAATAAATAAAAAAAACGTAACTATATGGTATTTAGCATATTAAAAAATTGTTTCCTTTGAGCATTCGAGTATTCTTCGATTGTCTCGTTCACTGCCGAATGAACGCGGCGCCCGCACGCGTCATTGTAGTTCCTTCCCTCCATTCCCCCTTTGTACTCACAGGAACAAATTGTATATGAGTGTGTAGCTAAAACACTATGCTACAAGCACAATAACTCTGACTCATGCCCTGGGTGCATGATTTTTAAATAAACAGTATGAAAGTTATCCAATACTAAAACATAGAGACAATAAACCAATTTAGTTTTTTTTTTTTTTATTCTACAGTGTGTCCGGACATGGACTAGCGATATTCTAAATACTTAAATATAAGCTATTTTAAAGTACAATTACACTATAGGCTTAGGTCCAATATACTTCCCCGCTATGTGGCAGCCATTTTGTTTTTTTTGTTGAAGTATGCTCTATGCGAGTACAAAAAAAATCATATATCTCAAAGTTTTAGTCATACTGAGATAAAAATAGGCTTATTCGAAAGGCAATAATATTGTCTACCGTCTGCACTACAAAGCAATATGTTCACAATTCCATAACTTTTGAAAAAAAATGTGAAAGTCGAAAAAAAAAACAAAAAATTATGCAATTCAACCAATAATTGTTAATTACTACAAAAACAACCCCGAGAGCTTTTTTATTTTTTATACTAGATCGACAGTTTTTGAGCTAAGCTACAATACAACATAAAATTCACAACTGTATGTCTAATACTTTAAGAGTTATTGTTGTATGAACATAGCGTATGCGCAAGCACAAAAGGCCTTTGTCGGAACCCTAAACAGGAAATCATTAAAAAAACATAACATTCATATTGAATTTTATTTAATGTTTTTTCCAATATTAAATGAAGATTAAAATATCTAAAGCAGTTGCTCAAAGTGGCCACCTCCAGCTTGTAGACACACTACGGCTCTCTGTGCCACCTGGGTTGATGAGCGCCTAATTAAATCCAAATCGGATCTAATTTCTTCGGCGGCTGCCATAATTTTTGCGACGAGTTCTTCCCTGGTATTTGGAACTGTAGCGTATACTTTTTGTTTCATATGACCCCACAAAAAATAATCCAAGGGTGTCAAATCGGGTGAGCGAGGCGGCCACGCTACTACACCACCACGACCGATCCACGGCTGTAGATTATTATTTAAATATTCTCTCACTGCTCGAGAAAAATGCGCGGGTGCACCATCGAGCTGGAACCACATACGCCGACGGTATGATAGAGGTAGGTCCATGAGGCTGTCCGCAAACTGTGTCTGTAAGAATTCTAAAAATCTAGCGCCGTTTAATGTAGGTGGCAATTCCAATGGCCCTATCAGCCTATCGTTGATTATGCCGGCCCACACATTTACTGAGAATTCATGTTGAAATGAGCTTGGGCGCACCGCCCTTGGATTTGCGGAGCACCAGAGATGGTCGTTTCTGTGGTTTGTAATCCCAGCTCTTGTAAATTTGGCTTCATCAGTCCACAGTATTCTTTGTAAAAAATTACGGTTCTGTCTCAAATTTCTATTTATCCACGAACAAAACACAGATCTCGCAGCAAAATCTGGTTCGATCACGTCTTGAACCCGTCGAAAATGATAAGGGTGTAACCCTTCTCTTTTCAAAATTCTCCATACATGCCACTTAGACATTCGAAGTTGCACTGAAATCCGTCTAACGCTTAGTCTAGGATCATTGGTTATTAGTCTAAGCACTTCTTCTTCATCTTCGGGCGATACCAAGCGATTGCGTTCATTAACAGCTCTTTGAATACCTCTTTCCGCTAATCTTGAATGCACGTCGATAAAAGTTTGGCGACTCGGTGTAGGCCTGTTAGGGTACCTTCGTCGATATTCTTGTACAGCCAAATTTGCACTTCCATTGCAAAAGCCATACACAAAGTGTATGTCAGCAATATGTTGCGATGAATATTGACGCTGTGCCATACTTTATCACACTTTTAAATACAAAACACTAACGCAGCACGTAAACAGCACGGACGGTAAGTGAAAGTAGCGATAGCGATCACAACGCAGGGCGAGGGACAACTAAACTAACCCAACTAATAATTTGTCCTTAAAACTGATTTTGTTTCAGGTAGTGGACTAATACGTTCTATCTCGCTTACTCACGGTAGTAACGAACAGTATTTCTCGCCTGCTCTCAGATGGAATACAGTGAATGCCATAAATGACACTCTGGCGGTTAACAAAGACGTTTTGTGCTTGCGCATACGCTATGTTCAAACAACAATAACTCTTAAAGTATTAAACATACAGTTGTGAATTTTATGTTGCATTGTAGCGTAGCTCAAAAACTGTCGATCTAGTATAAAAAATAAAAAAGTTCTCGGGGTTGTTTTTGTAGTAATTAACCATTATTGGTTGAATTGCATAATTTTTTGATTTTTTTTTCGACTTTCACATTTTTTTTCAAAAGTTATGGAATTGTGAACACATTGCTTTGTAATGCAGACGGTAGACAATATTATTGCCTTCCGAATAAGCCTATTTTTATCTCAGTATGACTAAAACTTTGAGATATATGATTTTTTTTGTACTCGCATAGAGCATATTTCAACAAAAAAAACAAAATGGCTGCCACATAGCGGGGAAGTGTATTGGACCCAAGCCTATAGTGTAATAGTACTTTAAAATAGCTTATATTTAAGTATTTAGAATATCGCTAGTCCATGTCCGGACACACTGTATAGTGTTTTAAAATTGATATTGTGTTTCTGCAAAAGTGCCCAATTTAATAAATTAATTTATTTGTGTAGGACGTTTTCAATGTCGAGTTCTAAAAGCGTAAGGAACGCCTACATTTAAATGTCAAGAAATTTACATGTGGCCAAGATTCCGTGCCCGTGAGTGTAGTACCAAAACATAATTTCTAATGTATTTAGTCTAGCAAGGAGTATGCAAACAAATGTGATATTGTTGAAATTCATATGAGAATTTGATATTTTTATTGTAAACACAGATTTTACTATACAAATAAATATAATTGAAGTTTCTGTGGTTGAAATAAAAGCTTTTTTTTTTAATTTTGTTGGTCTGTCTGTTTGTTTCGGCTTATCTCCGAAACGGCTGGACCGATTTTGATAGGACTTTCTCTGAGAGATAGCTGATGCTATTAGGATTATATTAATGTCTTGGTAAACAATGCTCTCAAATAGGTCATAACAGGGGTTTTTTAATTTACACAAACTATTCATGAATGGAGAAATATAACAAAGGAAAAATAATCTAAACAAAACTGCTCACTGTGATAATAATGGCATTGAACACACATTTTTTTTTCCTGTGAAAAACTGGTTTATTCGTAACCCTGTTTATACACTTATTTATTTAAACTTCGCACAAAAGGTAAAAAATTAAAAAGTACTTTGTTTTTTTTTTTTTATTAATTACCCAAACCGGCGAAACACATCGTTTGCATAATAGCATTTTAATTTTCAACCATTTATTGTGAAGAAAAAAATATTTTAAAATGTTTTTTTTTTTTAATTTGAAAGGAATTACAATGACTGGTTCCGTAGTTGGAATGAATAATTTATCCAAAGAACAAACTTAACACTGTAGTTGAAAAATTGTTTTCACAAACCTGCAATACTTTTAAAAGAACTATCCAACGATATCACACACCATTGAGTATACAATTTTTTTTCATGGTTTTTTACCATTTTGTGGGCGTTATTAATATCCATGCCACATTATAGCTTTCTAGTACTAAGAGTCTCTGAGCTAAGCTGCAGACGGACGGAAGGACAGACGGACATGGCGAAACTATAAGGGTTCCTTGTTTACTGCGGAACCCTAAAAAGGATCTTTTTTCCATAAAAAAAAACCATAACTAAACTAACTGAATCATTTAGTTATCTGTTCATCATCTGTTACTGTAAGATTGTTATAATCTGCAATAAGAAACGTCTTCAGTCGTATTAGAAAGTCTGCTGCACAGACCAGTGAATGTTAACAAGGAGGTCACAAAGTAAAAGTTAGGTTGAATGTTGTAATTTTATTATTTAATTGGCTATACCGACACCATTCGCTTGTAACATTATTATTTTTTTGAATAAATGTACAGACGCCAGCATAATTATCAAGCTACTACAATCTGTCAGATTTCTTTAATAGATTTTCAACTTTATCGCTAAAGCATAAGGTTCAAAGTTGATTGGGAAAATCTTACAGTTTCGGGTAGCTTGATGTGCTGGCGTGTGTACCATCCTGGCGTTGAGACATATCAAGCTAGTTTACTAAAAAAATTAAATACATAGTGTACCAAAAAAAAAGACGACAAAAAATCTAATAGAGAGTAATTGGAAATAGCCGCACTGAGCCCGCGGTGTACTACGGCCCTCCGGTTGGAGTATAGACTTAGGGGCGCTATGGCGCGAGGAGCTGGAAAAATGTTCGTTTTTTTTTTTCGAAAATTTCACAATTTTATTGCAGTATCTGTTGAACTTGACCATAAAAAAACCATTCAGGTTCTGAGAAGCATGACCCTACAACGCACTCACCGTTTCCGAGTTAGCAGCTTTCTAATTTTTTTTCTTTTTACAAAACGCTCTATATTTCCAAAATGGTAGCTCGGATGAAAGTATTGTCTGCAAAGAAAGCAAAGCAAAGCAACCATTTCTTTCCAGACAATACTTTAATTTTTAATTTTATCTAAATATATCGCGAGCCTTCGCGGCCTTCTTCCAGTTTGGACCTATCCAATTCACGCCCGCCTTCTACATTTTTATACCTTTTAATTAGTAGTAACACCCTGTTGTTCGGACAGATCTTGACATTGTAATCTCCTCATTTTGTAACAAAAAGTAATTCGCCAACGCTTGCCCGTATCGCCCTTGCAACAATGACTGCCCATTGTATTCTGTCGTTAGCCAATCACAAGCGCGCGTCATCGTTATTGCGATGTATTCCTATCATTGTATTCTTGTGTTTGTAAGCATGGCATATAAATAATCTTATCGCTCGGTTTCCGATTTTGAACCGATGAATATTTCACTATCTACTAACGGCCATATTACTTACACGCTTAAACCATCGATCCATTTTTAAATTTCGAACTAAAGCTAATAGTAAATAAGTTCAAACTTTAGACCTAGCCTGAATCTTCGAGCCAGTTACTGTATTTTGAATTTTATTCCGACTAAGTTAAAGTTCTTATTACAAAAACAAACTTTAAACCCGAGTCTAAGCCGTCAATTTTGCATTAAGGACTTTACATTTGTTTGAATAAAGTTCAAAATACACTAACTGGCTCGAAGGTTTAGGCTAGGTCTAAAGTTAGAACTCGTTTTATAATAAGACGGTAAGTGTCTCAGCTCAAAAATCTAGTTTTAGTTACCTGGCTCTTACAAGGAGGCCCCCTTGTAAGAGCCAGGTAACTAAAACTATAATATAAGCAAATAAGCGAACGCATGTATAATATCTGTAAACGAATATATGCCAATATGCAGCATCGGCCTTTAAAAGACGATGAAATTGCGGAGCAACACGTAATATGCAAACTCCACTGTGCCGCAGATTCCAGCGGCGGTGACCACTTTTCAATTTACCTTACCACTTAATGTCATGCCATTGATTGATTGCCTTTTTATGATTGATCAATATGTATAAACAGCCATAATGTTCCCACTGCTGGGACACAAACCTCCTCTCGTTGAGAGTGGCCCATAATCCACCACGGGAACCCAGCGCGGGTTGATATAATCGATAAGTTGACTATTAATTTTACTTCCAGAAATACAACATCCTCACATTCCTACCGCTGGTACTGTTCGAGCAGTTCCGTTTCTTCTTGAACCTGTACTTCTTGGTGATGGCTGTCAGTCAGTTCATCCCGAGCATTCGCATCGGGTACCTCTACACGTATTGGGGACCACTGTGCTTTGTACTCGCTGTAACGCTGTTCAGGGAAGCTGTTGATGATTTTAGAAGATATCGGTAAGTGAAGATCATTCTTTATTTTTCAGTCTTTTCCCTCTATAGTGTCTTCATACGTCTTTTTAAATAATTCTCACATTTAATTATACATTCAAATTAACTATGTAACCAATATTTTGAAACAATATAATTTATAAAAAAGTATGCATAGAGTTTCTTGCCCGCTCTTCTCCATAGGAATCTACTAAGCTTTGGAATGGTCACCTAGTTTTATCTTTCTGGTTGACTGACTCCATGATTGATAATTCAAATATGCCTGTAAATGGTTGAATTAAAATAAATGCTTTGAGTTTCATGAGTACTGAGCGTTTGTCCGTCGCACCTTGGACAGTGATACCTTCTTGCTGACTTACCTATAACATAACTTTATAACTAATATTCTCGTAAAGACACAAACGTAGAGAAATATCGTGTCGTGCTATACGATAACAGCTCATAACTTGATGGGTTGACTGGTCATGGTATGCTGAACGTACAATTATATCGTTAGTCGTAAAGTACTCGGTTACATTTGTGAAATCAGTAGGTAATGGGTTCTCCCAATGTCAGATTAAATCTAATTAGACAGACTACATGTAAGCTGCTCCATGAAATTCAATATCCTTGCTGCGAATCACACACACGCGGAATGTGTGATGTCAAATGCTTATTGACTGAATATTATCAGTATCATGGAATGTTCAATTTCATTAGTTGTTTGTGTTCATTTCCGGAGATCCACTATCTATGTATCAAACATAGAGGACTTACTGTTCGTTATTATGTGAGATAATGGCCCTATTTACAGCCTTACAGTATGGGGATTGGTGATTAACCTTTTGAACGCCAATCACTTGTAATACGAACTTGTATACAATTGATTGGCGTTCAAAAGGTTAATAATAAATAATTTTATTTCTGTAAGTAGGTTTGCACAAACACTTTTACACGTCAATGATATTTTAAAAACTATAATAAAGTTTTTAATTAATTTTTTATCATATTATGAGGTCGGTGTTTCCTATATGACTACTCTGAGAAGAAAGGCCAGAGGTCACAGTCTCTTTTAAAGTCCAGACATAATCTTGGTCAGATCGTGTGAACACTATACATAGATTGATATCTGAAATGGTCTTTTGAGGAAAGAACCACAAAGATTGAGTGGATATGTCCAGTCAGTGCACGCATTTGTCAGTAATCGTGCAGCTCAACTCAAAACTTAAGGAGCTCAACAATTCGACGTACAATACCAAAGAAATGACATTTGGGTAGGCCGCATCAGTTACACAAGCTGCCATGACAAAACGTACAGAAAGAAAATAAAACATAATGATCCGCATAGTCTTCACATTCATAATGATTAAAATAATATAATACTTTACAAAGTAAGCAAATGTCATTGTATAAGGTCCCATTAAAATAGTTGGACAAATTTTAATACAGCGTTCAGTACGTCTAACCAAAGATATCCAAGCAAAAAAAACAATGATTAAAGTGATTTTATTTTGATCGAAAATAATAAATTGTTCGGCACCACAGCCGGCACTCTAGAATAAACCCATCCTTATGGGTAGGTACTTGCACTCGGGCGGCCAGTACTGTTAGGGCCGACACATATGGCGAGGTGCTGTGCAGCGCGGTTGTCAGTGTCAAACAAAAATCAACATTGTGAGCCTTAAAATAAAGTCGAAAATAAATAACCTAAGACGCGCAATTTGAAAACAGGCTAATATTGGGGGTGAATAAACTTTCCTTGAACACATGATTATGAACCGTCTAGGTACGAAAAGAAAAGATTCTAATTTCCCATCACACTTTACCAGGCTTTGGACTGTCTAATTGCGTGCTGAACTGTTATCAAAGTATTAAAGCAAATGCAGAAAGTTGTAAACAAACAAGCGCGCAGTGGATACAATGTAGTGTTATGAATCTTTTTTATTTATTTAAAGTTCGATAACAGTAAAACACTGAATCAGTCATGGTTAAAAATTAGAATCAGCCCTATTTACAATAATTAATATAAATACTACTTACTCTACGACGATAGGTGGATAGGTACGTAATTACATTCATTGTTGAACGTGCCTACCGTTTTGAGCGATGCACTTGCGAGCGCGTTTAATTTCTTTGCACTATTAAAAGAGTGTCACTTTCACTTTTTATTGTTTCAAATGCGAGGGTGATTCGCGTACATAGCTCATTCACGCTGGCTATTAAGTGTCAATTTTCACCGTACAATAAATCTTTAGCACGACCCCAGAAATAAAAATCAAGCGGAGTCAAGTCCAGGCTCCTAGCAGGCCACGGGACAGGACCACCCCGACCAATCCACCGGTCTCCGAACCGAGAATTGAGATAGTCTCTTACGTTTCTAGCGAAGTGTGCTGGCGCGCCATCATGCTGGAAGTAGAGGTCACGCCAGACTACCAGGGGTACATCTTCTAACATTGTTTCAACATCGTTACGTAACAAGTCTATGTACGTATTATTGTTTAAACGGTTAAGAAACAGGCCCTAAAACTTTATTGTCTAGCACTCCTACCCACACATTTACACTAAACCGTGTTTGGTAATAGTCCGGTCTCACTTTATTTGGGTTAATAGTTGTCCAGTAATGGGAATTATGTATGTTAAATAACCCAACACGTGTAAAAGTACATTCATCAGTCCAGAGAATGTGACGTTGGGGTTGTTGCAGTAGCCACCTACAAAATGTTACTCGTGGCGTGTAGTCTTGCACACGAGTGCAATGATATGGGTGGTGGCCTTTATCACGAAGGAGCTTCTTCCACACGTAAAAATCGCTGACGTTGAATACACGACCGGCATCGGCAGTGCTCGCCGTGGGGTGTATTCTAAAGAAATCTAAAACGTCTTCTTCAAGGCGCACCGGATAGCGCGGTCTTCCTGCGTCAACCGCTGGTAGCATGAAGGTGCCACATTCACGATGGCGCTGTACTGCTCTCAGGATTATGGTGAGGCTCGGCCGCCTTCCAAATCTTTCTTGATAAAGGATTTGGGCTTGTCGTAAGCTTTCGTTGCACTCACGATAACACAGGACCATTTCCAAGTATTCTTGGTTGCTGTACGCGTAATAAGGCATTGTTGTCGATTGTGATAACTACGTAACAACACACACGCAGACTTTCATGTAACATGTTCTGTTGGCTCGGTTGCGCGACGAAAACTGAAATGGCTTCATTGTCAATTTGTCATATTTTACGTCAGCGGCCCTTCGCCCCGGGCATCCCCGCGGTGAAGGGCTATGTTAGAGTGAGATGGCATGAGTTGAACAATGAAACCGGCGGGTGGTGACATGGCCACGTGCGCCTGGACCATTATTTCGTAGAGTCAGAATTTATGAGATAGCAGACATGGATGTGTTTATGCATTGGGTAACCAAAATGTTTAGTGCATTTTCGCTAACTGATTTTTTTTTTTTTAAAGTATCTAATGCATTTTTTTTATTTTTTTTTTACCATTGTCCTTATTTTGGTGGTCTGAATGATTTGTAAAAGTTTGTCCACCTATTTTAATGGGACCTTATATATATAAAATTCAAGTCAATGTGTATATAAAAAAGGTGTCTCGTTTAATATTCAACTCGTGTGAATAATTCGGTAATATATGCAAATGACTGTTAATTAAGACTTTTAGTAATCTTGCTATATTATTAACACGTACAGTGCTGAATGTTGAACCTCCAACATTCATGGTTTGATTGGCCCCTTAGACGACCCACTGACCAAAATTCGTTTTTGTGTTCACGACGGAGAAGCATCTTTTTCTGAACACGAAAATAAATAATCATGATCTTTCAAGGAAGACAACTAAGTTTTCTCCGTTCCACTGGAGATTCCATATATTTTTGAGGACACCGTTTCGTGTATTTCTTTAGAAGTCCACATCCTTCCTTCAGAAAGAAATCAAAATATTTTATTTGGGACGCTCACAGGAAATACAAATAGTAAAAAAGAAGCATTTAAAACTAAGTTACACTAAAAACAACCAAATAAAAAAGACCTCTGAGAGGCGAAAAAGGCTCCTATCTTAGCATACTGCTGCGATATTTAAAAAATAAATTCTGCAGCGCTGTAATTTTAGTAAAGTGTGTCGCAGATGTGTAATAGACATGCGTCTTACACGTCTTCTGCGTAAACCAATATGTTTGTAGAAAAAAAATACTTTAATACCCATTCATAAAGTTCAGTTTGCGCTACAACTTCAAACATTTTTATAACTATCAGTACTAGTGGTAATTTTGAATGAAAATTAAATTTCACTAGTATAAAGTTCATATTTATTTAAGTGGAAATAACATAAAATTGGAACGAAGATTTGAATATAGAATTTATGAAATTCTTTCCGTTCTTCCAGCCGAGATCGTGAAGTAAATCGTCAACGCTACGAGCGTATAGTCCTGGACTCTTCAACAGCCGACTACCGCCCATTCCTGACAGAACAGGTCGCGTCCTCCGAGCTCCGTGTGGGTGACATCGTGATGTTACATAAAGGTCAGAGGGTGCCCGCTGACATGATACTCCTGAGGACCAATGAGACGATGGGCACCGTGTTTATAAGGACCGACCAGTTGGATGGAGAGATTGATTGGAAATTGAGGTAAGATTGAGATAAGACTCTTTATAGATCAAGGATAATACCTACTCAGTTTATAAATAGTTAAATTTTTGGTGGCTAGAATCCTGCCGTGCGATTCTGTAACCATCTCACCGTGTAAGCTTGGGTGAAGTGAGCGTGGAGTGAGCTGTCATTCGCTAGAGTTTAACACTATTAAGTGCTCACTTCACTTATGATTTCACGGTGAGATTTTTACAGAATCGACCGGCTGTACTCTCTGTATTAGTATATAACATAATGAGCCTATAATGTTCCCACTGCTGGGACACAGGCCTCCTCTTCGAGAGGGAGTGGTCTGTAATCCACCACGCGGGCCCAGTGCGGGTTGGTAGATGTCAGATGTCTTCGAATTTTTTGGTTCTAGGACATCACGATGTCTTCCTTCACCGTTTTGAGAGCAGTGGTTATGAAATAATTTACACAAAGCACTCGAAATAGCTAAATACATTGGGAGTATTTTTTTTAATTCTTATCTGAAAAACAAACATCACATAAACCACTTCAGTTAGAAAAATACAACAGCTAATATTAAAAACTACTAACTACTACTGACTTTGTATCTTCCTATAATAAAAACATACTTATCTATCTCATGCCATTGGAATTACTCATTAATAGGTACCTATACTCATGCCAGCTTCCTCACTCTACGAACGAATGATAAAAATATTGCAAACAATACCGGAGATAAATACTATGAACTGTGAATAGAACTCGAGGATAGAGCATTACATTATCATCGACTTAACCCCTGATTCTGTTATAAACACAAGATAGGGATTAAGACATGTGTATTTAAGATCGAAAGGCGTAATAGACATTTATTTACGTAGGATGAATCATTTCAGAGAGGCCGATATACGCGCGATTATTTTTTGGGTCTAATACTCGTAGGTCAAGAGAGATGCTATGTCCCCTCCCTTATTCGACGTTTGGGCCATCATCGCAAATTCACTCTTATCAAATGAATAAATATGGCCGTTTGTCGGATTTCCCTTTATGTAAGAATAAGTATGTTGACATTCGTATAGTCGCGTAGGTATTTTTTGGTTAAGAAAGTTGACTCAACATTGTTTCAGCAACATTGAACATGTTTTGTGTTGCGGGAAACATTTATTTATATTATTTATTTCTTTAATTAAAATGGTTTAAAAGCAATTACAGAAATTCCTGGCAGAGTTATATCATGCAGTGTTCCGGGCAACACGCAGGCAATCTGCCATATACATGCTAAACAAACCACGCGCAATTCTGTTGCCGGCGACATATGATGTTTCGGAAGCAACTTTGCTCAAATTTTTTCCAAAGAATGCGAGGCCTAATACAATAAATATTTCTTTCAGAATACCCCTACCATCAACACAAAAGCTGCCAACAGACGCGCATCTGCTAGACATTAACGCTCAGATCTGGGTGGAGAAGCCAGAGAAGGACATTCACGCGTTCATCGGGACTTGCACGAGGCTGGATGAGGAAGAGAGCGACTCGTTGCATATTGAGAACACCCTGTGGAGCGGCTGTGTGGTCGCATCCGGACAGGCTACTGGACTTGTAATTTATACTGGTAAGGAATTTGTGACTGCGACTGTGCATAGCTACGTAAAGTGCTACAATGATTTTTTGGTACTTGAATGACAGTGACAGGAGGACGTTGATGGTTAACTTTTTTGAAATTATATTAAAAAAAACGAGATGGTGGCGTTACTTCCGATAATGGCTACGCGCCAAAAATCCTTGCGCAGCTACAATGTATTAAAATGAAATGTCAAATCTGTGTCAATTTCTATGATAGAATGTTAGGTATGTTGCTCAAGTAATCGAAACAAATAATATGAGATTTTACAGCATACGGAGTTATTCATCTTTAAATATAAAAGCTTGAGAATCCAACGAAAGTGCTCTGACACGACACCGATTCATAAGCTATGCGGCATTTCAGATTGTTCTTAAATTCCTTTAATGTGATTAGTTGTTTAAGTAGGTCTAGTAGAGTGACAGTGTACAGTACACTGTCACTCTACTAGACCTACTATCCAACACTATAACGTAAAATTTTAGGGTGGGTGAAGAGATTGTATATTATTGATTATTTTCGTTTATATTCAGGTTTGCAATATACTAACAATAATGTTGTATTGTACTTGTGATCCACCAGGTAGTGAGACCCGCAGCGTGATGAACAACGCGGCCCCCCGCTCGAAAGTGGGCCGCCTCGACCTTCAGGTCAACGACCTCACCAAGCTGCTGTTCGTCGCCACTATATTCATATCCATGCTGCTCATCACTTTGAAGGGTTTCGGGGGACCCTGGTATGGGTTCCTCTTCAGATTCGTGTTGTTGTTCTCTTATATTATTCCTATTAGGTAAGTTGGAGATTTTTTTTTTTTATTTATATGGCTTTATTCTGTTCTAAAAAGAAAAAAACTAAATGTAAGCAATGAAGTTTGAATCAGACCGAATTCAGAATAATGCCTTGCGCCATAAATTGTGAGGCTCTGCCGCTTCCTTCTTAACACCTAATTCATAGATTATTCTAATTTTTATACCATACATATCATTGTTAGATAACCGATTGCTTTCAAATCGGCATTGATTAAAGCTAAGTTCAGATCACGAGCGTTATTCTGGCGCTGAACGCACGCTAAATGTAAAAGCTTCGAAAAAAACGAGCGTCAGTATATGAAATTGTAAACGTGCGTGAAAACAATGGTAATGGCCCCGACTTACGCGTTGTAGGTCGTGGGTTCAAACCCCGACAGGCGCTTTACTTTGTATAAATAATTTCATCACGACTGCTCTCAAAACGATGAAGGAAAACATCGTGAGGAAACCGGCACGTCCTAGAGACAAAAAATTCGAAGATACCTGACATCTGCCAACACACACTGGGCCCGCGTGGTGGATTACAGCCTACCCCCTCTCGAAGAGAGGAGGCCTTTGTCCCAGCGTGGGACCATTAATAGGCTGATTATGTGTAAACGTTAACATAACGCGCACTTAACGCCTGTCACGGGAACGTAGGCTAAAGGCTCCTACACACAGTGCCGGCGGCAGTGCCGCCGGGTTTTTGTCGAGCGGCCATGCCGCCGGCATATGCAAGCCGCCGGCACATGTCGCATAAAGCCGCCAAGCATAATTCCAGTAGAAAAAATATAAAAGAAAGAGAAAGTTTTGGGTGCGCCTAAGTTTACAATATAGAAAATGGCGGCTCGTGTGTGCGGCAAGCCCGGCGGCTCGAAGACCGGCCGGCCTGCCGGCGGCAGTGCCGGCGGCTCGGCCGCCGGCATTGTGTGTAAGTGCCTTTAGTAATTGTGGATACCAATGATTCCAATTACACCCTCCATAGTTGTACATCCACCCTTAACAAACGTCACGTAAGGCCGCAGTACTGTCAAGGGTGTGATGGTAGATGGAAATATATGGTAAGCTAAAGGGACCTACAGAGACGTACAAGCCTAACACTCCCTACGACCTTAAGCCCTATAAGCCCTACAGCCCTAACCTACCATATACCTAGTGTGTGATAAATAAATATATAAATAAGTTCAGGATGTCTGCACCATGCGACCTAAGGTTACAGACGGATAGTAGACAGGAATACCAGGTTCGGGAAAGGTAAACTCACTGCCAATCCCGCAGACTCACGGGACTGATCCAAAGATGGCTAAAGGTGTCTTGGCCAATGCGAGGGGTAATGAGACAAGAATATAAAATTCAAATCTGATTTATTTACAAAATGTTCTGCTTATATACTACTTTTTCTTAACACACACTAATATACAAATTCCATGTGTCCTATGCGTGTAAGATGGAACCAAATCATTCTCTTAACTGGGTCGCGCGTGAGCCAGGCCGAGTGCTGAGTCAATGTCCAAAGGTAACATATTGAACAATAGTTCTCAAGACCATGTATCTCATAAAACATCTCCCTCAGTTTAAGAGTAAACCTGGACATGGGCAAAGCTTTCTACTCCTGGACCATACAACGCGACAAGAAGATCGAAGGCACGGTCATGCGTTCTACCACCATCCCTGAAGAGTTGGGCAGGATCCAGTACGTCTTAGCTGATAAGACTGGAACGCTCACCAAGAATGAAATGGTCTTCCAGAAGCTACATCTAGGCAATGCGCTGTTCGATAAGAATAATTTTTATGAGGTTAGTATTTTTTTGTTGTTAGTTGGATTTTTGGATCCATAAAACATCACGAAATTTCACAAGGGGGGAGCGAGTTGTAGTAATATATCACGTGTATTTATATTCACGTAGATACTGTACATTAAATTATTTTCATGTATTAGTACAAAAATCAATTAATTTTCCTCAAAAAAAGATAAAGGTATTTATGATAACGCTGTATTAAAAAACTAGATGAGATCGATGTTTCCTAACCGTCTCCACTGATAAGAAACACTGGACCGAACTCAGAGGTCACCGCCTAATATCACTCATTCTTTTTTGCAAAGGTCGAAGCCCTCCTAACTCAATACGTAACCAACGACGCGCCGTCCCTCCCTACCTCTCCAACTACTTCAACCAGCGAAGGTTTCGCGGCATCTCCTCGTCAAGTGTGGCAGACAGTGCTTTGTATAGCGCTGTGCCATAACGTGACGCCTGTCTACGATGTTGCTGGAAATGAGCAACAAGCGGATGAGGCGCAGTCAGGTATGCTGATTATTTTATTACGTAGCAACATTTAAAAAACACTGCTATAATAGAATCAGAAAATACAAAAATAATCTAATTCTTGATGTCAGAAATTCGGGTCGGGTTTCGGGACGTTAGAGGTATTGGGTTTTTTTTTTTTTTTAATTTATTTTATGTGTATACACAAAAGAGAGCAGTGGTAGCACAATGGTGATGGCCGCGACTTCCGAATTGTATGCAGGTCGTAGGTTCGAACCCAGACAGGCGCTGTACTTGGTGTAAATTATTTCTACACCACTGCTCCCAAAATGGTGTACGAAAACATGGCCAAATTTTATCGCGCTTAGATTTGTCGTTAGCTGTAGGTAGACTGTAGTCGATGCGGCAAAATAAATAACTTCATCAAATATATTTGAATTAAGAAAAAAGAGCCAGGTTATAGAACAACAAACTGAATGTCATACTTAACAAAGTTCAAATTCCATTGTAACTAAAAATTGTCTGAGATTGTAAACACTGCTATACACTCCAGTTAACAAAGAACATATTCTACAGATATGGGCAGCTCAGTAATGTCAGAAAGTTGTGGTGGTGCGGTGCCTCAGCAGCAGCTGTGTGAATACCAGGCGTCCAGTCCGGATGAAGTGGCCTTGGTCAAATGGACTGACATGGTGAGTAGTGCTTGAGTGAGTTCTAAATCGTCCGATCGATTCATTTGGTCTACAGTCTAGACCATTGATTCCCAAAGTGGTCCAGGTCGACCCCCAGGGGTCCACGGGAGACTCGACGGAGGTCTACGTTAAATCTAATCTTCACATTTTTGGTCGAGTTTTGGGAATATGGTGGAAATGTAGGTACAGGGGGTCCACCGGAACCAGCAAAATTTTTAAAGTTGATTATGAGAAAGAAACAAAAGTTTGGAAACCTCTGTTCTTTACAATCCACGCAAGTTTTTCACGGTGAGATTTTTACCATTGAAATGGGAAAAAACAGGAGATGCCCGTTATTCTACACATACATTTGCTTATACAAATATGAGTGAAATATGATTCAGAATGTAAATACAACATTAGAAAATAGACAAACATTAGTGTGGACATTACTGGAGGTTTTTTCTGGTAAAAAGAAAATTTATTATACAGGGTCAATCAATCTGCGTAGCCTTTTTACAACTATGTTGGGGTCGGCTTCCAGTCTTACCGGATGCAGCTGAATCGAGTTTTTTTGCATGGTGCGACTGCTTATCTGAAGGCCAATTCCCGTAACTAAAAACGTTCAAAATCTAGTGGCAATCTCATCTCAGAGAGAAAGGAAGAAAAAGTATTTATTGCGACATATTGGTTGGGTTGGTTGGAGTATTCTATTCTATTCTTGGTATTTATTGTATCTCAGCGACAGTCAATTTTAAAAATGTAGTGAAATTAGATGTATTTTTAACAGATTGAGACTGAGATCAGACTGTGAACGTTCTTAAAATTACGAGAACTGCCCCTCAGACCTCCACAACCCAGTTACTGGGTAACACGATACCCCTTGGTAAGACTGCTTGTCAGACTTTCGGGCTTCTGGCGACCCGTAACGACTGTCCAAGATCAAAGAATGACAGCCGGGACCTATGATTTAACCTGCTTACTAAACCACAGAGGGGTCTCGGTATGTAAAGACGGTCACCCATCTACGGACTGACCGCAGCCAGTGTAGCTTAACCTGATCGATCGACCCGTGTGGTTGTTATTAACTTCTTAGCCGCGGGCTCTTCATTCGTTTCTCTTTTTTCGTTTTAATTTTTGCAAAAACATCAGGCTCAATTTCTGGCTTTACCAGAAGCTTTTCCAAAAAATAAAGAAAGTATTTTAGTTTTCTTTGAAATCGAGTTCTAGAAGTCATGACCGCGCACTTTGCTCTACCTCTCATAGCTTCAGATTTAGATAGAAACTATCTGAATTGTGGGGTTTTTCAGCATGATACTCCATTTAAAATATCTCTCATTTGTAAACTTGAAAGTGAAATAACAATTTTTAAAGCTTTTAAAACAGTTACAAAGAGTAATGAAGCCATATATTACAGACTAGCTGCGCCCCGCGATTTCACCCGCATAAGTCTTGATCCCGTGAGAATATCGAGATAAAAAGTATCATAAGTCCTACTCCACGTCATAGTCTACGCATGTGTCAAATTTTATCCAAATCCGTTAAGCCGTTTAAGCGTTAAAGCGTAACAAAAAATATATAAAAAATCAAATCTTTTCTCTCTCTCTTATAATATTAGTTCATATTAAATATTAGTTTAGACTTATGGATTTATTTATTATAGATGGGTGTTTCCCTGTACCGGCGTGATTTGCACAACATTTCACTAAAACTGCGCGCTGCCAACGAAATAATAAACTACACCATACTGCAGATATTTCCCTTCACCAGCGAGAGTAAGATGATGGGCATCATTGTACAGGTATGTACCTCAGGTAACTTGCATTCCATCGCCACTTAATCCGTTATCTACTTTAGTGAAGTGTATTCTAAGTTGAGTTTTGGGTGACCATTTTTAACAAAAAGGCCCTAATACATTTTTGGTTGCAATGGAATTTGAACTTTGTTAAATATGTTAAATATTCAGTTTGTTGTTCCATAACTTGAAAATTATCTCAAATATAGTATTAGTTTTTCTTTCTAATTATAAACCGATTTTTATTCTAAACACGTTATTTTCAAAGATTTTAGACATTTTATAGTATCTTGTGGTCGCATAGCTATCTTGGTTCGAAAATGTTTTTTCGTGAAAATCATTATTTTTATTATTAATATGTAAATTTCCAGCCTCTTATAAAAGTCACCATTTAGGTAATATTTCGTTTTATTTCGATAATTCATTGCCAATAACAAAAAAAATTAA